>JAARMF010003118.1:0-12504 GCA_022844705.1 Toxascaris leonina
AATATATATCTGGATCGTCCTCCATGGTAATAGTACTTCTTTAGTTGACAGTAATCATATGACACTGAGAAATCTTTTGTGTGAATAACTATGATATTGCTGATAGTGAACAAAACGATAGTTAGTGGGACTGCTAACATTACCAGTACTCCGTTGATGACAGGACGAAGGATTGCTTCTAAAAATGGACTTCTTGGAAAAATCCACTATCCTGAAGAGGGATCTCCGAGTTTTCTGTTGACACCTTGTTGGGATCTTTACCTTCCTACCCTGACGAAATATAAGATCCTCATGGGTTGAATCTTGACATCTTTTTTCCTCCTAACTCAACGCTTGCCGTTGAAAAGTCTCTTCCTGCAGTATACCTGTTCCTCTGCCAGTAGCAAATGTTGTGATATCGTAGCGTGCCAAATGAAACCTAGTTAATATGAGCACTCCATTGATACACAGTTAGTTACATGGAATTGTACTGCGCAGTGTGTAAAGTCCTATGCACCATGTGGTTGGATCGACGTGAAGGTGAACTTTCAATAGGAGAGTTTATTACAACTGTACTTTTTACTTTAACGGGAAAAGCACCTAGATGAAGCTGCGCTAATGAAGCAAACAATACGATTTCGATGTTCAATAAAAGCCGAACAAGTAGTACGCAGATGAGGACATCGTGCTTGAGTTGTGATTTGAAAGATGTTGACGTGGGAATGGGGATCAGGATTGACGTTAATTCCACGTTTACAGGTGGCGAGCCTAACAACGCATTCAGAGTCATCAAAAATCATAGCGGTTTTCGGTGAGATGAATGTGCTATGTGATTCGAAGCAACTGCGTGAAGGATCCGAAAAAAGAGGGGAAGATTCAAATCCGCACCAATTCTCTGATATTCCGCATACTCCACTTTTATGAATTCAAAACGTTGCGAATGCGCAATCTTTCTCTGATACATCTCGATTTTTTAACCTCTTGGGTGATAACCTTATTGCGACCATTGTAGATTAATTGATTTGATTATGAAACTTCTTTTTTTCAGTTGTTAAAAATTTATTCGGAAATGACCTTCACAGTGTGGCGAAAAATTTGTTGAACAAAAAAAAAATACAAAAGCATATGTTGGCTAATAAAAGCGTGGTTCATCTGAAGACATTGAGTTATTATCGTGATGACGCCAACCACCCGCTTTAAACTTCGGAAAAACAATTTCCGGATAGTAATCAGGCCAAACTGGACGTAGATCCATATCACATTTATCGCTGAGGCGATGCAAACTGCTGCATAAATGTTCATCTCTTTTCTTTGTTAATGCTGTCTCTCTTTTTGTTTTCATTATCTTTTCGACACACTGCAATTTGAAATTCGAATCGTTGTTATTATCCCAATAGGATGTACCGCTGACCGTATATTTGACACAAAAATGACACATCGTTCCCATCTGAAATTTCAGTAATTTACTTAAAAATTTCATTCTCGTTTGTCTATTTAAACGCCTTCACAACTCACTCTGCAGTTTAAACGATTCATATTCGCACATAATTAGGCATGAATGAGCGCAAAACAACAAAATTATTATTGCAAATATAAAAGCCCACCGCTAGAAAAATTTGTATAATTCCAAAAATGTTGTTTATTTTTCACTCATTTCTCCGAGAATTTTTTCCATATTTTTTATATAAGAAATAAATTATGAACAGGGAAAGCATAAATTTCTAACAATTTGTTTGCAGAAAACATTACCGGAAGATTTTTTGGTAGCTCAATTGAGAAGTTGAACGAATCGACTGCACCATCGTTACCTTCAGCGCTCATATAAATTGCCGCTACATCAATAAAACTTCTCCAGTCATTTGTTGAATATCGTACAAATATCTCAAAAAAAAAACGAACGAAATTGCTTAATTGTTGATTCTCCTAATCGATCACGCATTACTGATTAACCACTCAAATCGCTTAGACCCTATAATATGAACAAAAAATAGTGCAATTCCAGCTGAAATTTGAGATATAATTCGTGAGCAAAATTAGCTTATCGAATAGAATTCGAATTCGGGTGCATCGATCAATGCACGGATCCTACAGCTAACAAAAACTCGGCTGATAAGATGATTGTAACCGGTTGGCAAGTCTTTATCACTGTCAAGATGATTCTACCTCATAACTTCAACTCTCATTAAATAAATTGGAAAATCACTATTGAATAACAAGAACTGATTGTTAATGGAAGCTTAAACTGAACGATAAAAAATATTCGTCACTTCTATTGGCCATGTGAGACACTCAAGGAACAAATTTGACTGATTGAATACTAACTTACTCTGTATCAGCAATAGATCATCGGTAAAATATCAATGTCGAGTGAAGAAATTAAGTTAAAATAATATTCGTTTAAATAAAAATCCTAGTTCTAAGAGGGATATTATCATCATCATTCTTTCAGTTTTTTTCCTTGAAAAATTACTGGATTTTCTCATGCAGTAAACATTTTTTCTTCACAGTCCTATACATAAAAACAGAAATCGGAAAAATATAGTGAATGGTGAGAAACAAAGCCCGAATTAAGATTAAAATTACTTGCTTATCGAAAGCCAAGTTGAGTACATCGATGATACCATTAATGCTCATATCACAAATGCTCAGCGAACGTAAGCAAACACATCTAGTACGTACTAAATGTGTTGCTTCAGCTTCAGATCGTAATCGAAAATTTGATGGCACAAGTGTAAGCGCTATTGATTGTTGTGATGTGTTGTTGTGCCTGTCACCCGTATCCCAAACCAAAAAATTCGGATATGAACGGCTATGTCTGCAATAGATCGTTTGCCGCTTTTACTGTTAAGAATTATTTTCTCGCAACTCATTTGTGTACTGAATGCTATATCCTAATCTATGTCCCGTTCAAATACCACTTGACCAAAGATTAAATTCTACTCTTTTTCAGCATTCAAAATTATCGCACAAGAATGTGCGCTCAAAAAAAGAATGGAAAAAAAGAAACGACATATTTAATCAAGAAAGAGACACTATTTGTATGTTGAAGAAAATAGCAAGATTAAAGCAGGAAGTAAGTAATCGCAGCAATTATCTTTTAACAACCGAAAATAAGTTCACGTTGAAATGTAGGATCATAGCACTCAGCAAATGCTTGTTTTTTTTCTTGCCTTTTATACTTGAAACTTTTTAAAGCTTGTTTGCTTGCATGTTATCCATCGTATAAATCAGAATAAAATAAATCGTCCCGAAAGATGTTCTTTGCATCTAGTTGTACTAAATTGCTTAATGCATTTGCATAATGCTACATTCATAGATCAGATCCAGCAAAGTGCAAAGAACGGCTAAACAACGAGAAACAATTCCTCTCATCTGTGCGATGAAGTAAACAAAATCTTTTGGTTCTACTGCATCATAACATGCAAAAATAAACGTACAATAGAACAGTTTTATAGCGTTGTATCACCAGGGATTTGAGGGTAATAATGTAGCCCACTGCTAATTGATCGGGATTAAAAAAAAGCAACCCGCGTAAAAAGGAATATTTGACGATAGAAGAGAAATTTGTTGTTACCATATATATTCTTTCCTTTTCTCGTAAAGTTTCGCTACTTCGTTTTCCAAGAAGCTATAAATTCAGTTTTATCAAAAAAAGAATCGACTCAAATGTTGGATCGATAAACCATCTACACGTGAAAGAGAAAACCGCAGCAATAGAAGTGAACGTTATATCACCGAAGGGAATCTTTCAAAAAGCGCGTGTGGTCCAAAGCTATGACGACTTCCTGATATGCATTTACACTAGCGAATACTGCATGTAACTGATAATTACACTATACATCACACTGATGAGCACTCTTCATCGCTCATTGTATTCTTCTGTCCTATATTCTACATTATTTCTCAGCTAATATGTTCATTATGCGGGATAAGACTAGCATCACATAGAGGATCGCATTAGTCGCAGTTGCATCATTTAGCTCTTAGAGTCGCGAAAAACTTGAGAAAATTGAAGTCGAAAATTGCCAATCGAAGAAAATATCCATATCGATTTGTAGGAAATTAAACTAAGTGACACTTCAGTTGAATAGTCAGTTGAAATTGATATAGATCTAATCAAGAAACTATCAAACACAGGTGTATTTAATTGCAAGAAGATCAAAGTGACGGAAGTTGGGGGGGGGGGTGGGGGGAAAAATATTTCAGATTCATACTCAGCTCTACAAAAAACAAAAAAAGAGAAAAAATTCAACAAACAAATGCATACGGTCCTTTGCACCAATCATCCTCATCGAAAAAGTTCTTCTGCTCAAGATCGAATCCCATCGAATCGGCAAAACGTACCGATTTTTGACTTCTTGTCCGTGTTTGTGCACGTAATGCAGACGGCAACGTTACTGAACGTTCCCTTTAAAATAAAAATGACTAATCATTTAAATGAAAGGACGAGAAGCTTATAAATTAAACAATACATATTAATTACAAAATTATTCTGAAGAAACTTTCTAAGCTGGAAAGAAAAGAGCAAATGAGTAATAGGGGAAAAATAAAATAATCTGCTGATACTTCCTTTCATAGAATCAACCCAAATCTACCAATTCTAACAATGAACATAATTGATGATGAAATTAAGACGATTAAACATTAATTGTGACAAATGTTGAATAATGTCGAAATGATTGATTCATTAAATCTCCTGCTTGGTGATGATTTATTATGCTTTTGAATGAGAATTCCTAGACGCTATTAGTTTTTCAAGGCGATTGAAATTTTCCGTCTAAGATCATTGCTGGATAGATTCAAAATGATAGCGTTGATATATTATTTGTGCAAATAGATAGTCGATTTTGACTTGTTGTCAATAGCACTCACAATTTAATCCTTGTAGGTGGCACGCGTTTCGGGGAATAATCATTCGAGAAAAAGCCCGAATCATGACTTGTCGATTCGTTGGCTCTCTTCTCATCTTCACTCGAAGAAGAGCTCGGAGAGCAATCAGCAGGCTGCAAATTGTCTTTCTCTTTTTGCTTTTGCACAAGGACGTGACTCTTAAGAAAACGAAGAAGAACGCCTAATGAAAAAACAATCACTGATTCAAGAAAATAGAATACCAGTCGGAAGAATCAAATTGCAGTAGTGCCCAAAGTGCAAAGGCTAAAACGCTCACACCAACGCTCCAATCGATCATTTTGGCGTTGTGTTGAGGCGCTGCACCCACTTCTAGCTTCAAATCGAGACGACTGCGCAATTTCAAGGGATCAAGATTTCCCTCGTAAGAGGTCGAATTCGAGTTCCACAACTTTCTAACGCAATCGGCAGCGTCAAGAACCAAACTGTCAGAGTGCTGTTCTTGTTGGTTCTTCATTCGCCCATACAAATGTACCCACTCGTAATAACCTAAAAAAACAACTTCATTATTCCTGAAAAAAAAATTCCGCAGAATTTTCTATGGAACCATCCGAAACACATGAAATGAAATGCTTCCTTGACCTCTTATGACCTGTAACGTCAATGTACAAATTAAAAGCGATAACAAGTGGAATTATTTTGATATGGCAGCAAAAGCAAAACTTCCTCAAATTCGCTATCGTTCGGCATATAACAAAATTTTATCTATTGCTAAAGATTTAGCGCAAATATCATAAAGGTCAACATCAATAGCACACTCGGTCACGATCATAGAAAATTAAGAAGATGATTTCGTTTCCTCAAGAAAAAAACGCTCTGCTTCAAGTTTGACTTTTCATATTCGAATCGCATCTAACGGCTATTTCGATTGCTTCGTTCGTTGCATCGATTTCAATGTTGTTCAACGATAACATGGGCTACGAAATATTTCGGCATGAACTAATAGTAGTTGAATTTGTTTGAAGACGTGAAAATTAAAAGAAAAAATAGATATTAAGATACGAATTTGAATTATGCGAATAAATATTCGTCCAAATATGAAAATAATGCGGATGATTTTCAAGTGGACAAAACCATTTGCGCAAGCGAATAAATATTCTTCATTTGATGAATTAGAGTAGAACTGAATAATGAATCAAAAAAGGGAAATGAAATATTATTGATTAATGATGCGAAGGAAATTTCTCGAAGAAGTATAGAACGAAAGAACAAAACGAATGCGTTACTTTTAGTAGACGGTCGGCACGTAGAGGATCCTTTACTATGAGACAATGAAAATAATGATGAGTAATAAAAGCTATTATAAGAAGCATTGAATTGCGGAAGTGACAAAAATTGACGGTGGCAAAATAAAATAATTATGCCACTCGAGTATAGCAGATATGATTAGAAAAAAAAAACAACCGTGTAAATGTGGCATCTATATACAACAATACGAACGTAAATTGTGTAGTTGTTGGAGCTGTACACCAGTTTTCTTCATTCTTTTCTCTTTTTACTCTATCCTTTTTCCTCTTTTTCCAATTCTTCTCTCGGCTCCTACTTCTCTGCCTTCATCATGCTCCTCTAAGATCCCATTAATCTTTATCTTCAGTCAACGGAACGTTGATCGCAGGTTTTGCAACCTTCAGATTGTGAATCGCAGTCTAAATGAATGGAAGAGGAAATTTAAATTTTTTGTGAGCATATAAAGAAAAGAAAAGTCTTTAAAAAACCTGAAAAAAGAGTCAGTCAGAGATCAAAGTTTTCACTGATCTTTCAGCCAAAATGAAAAGCAAGTATAGCCTACCATTTATGCGTCACTGAAATAAGGCTCATTTTATGAGTGATTTCATTGTCGAAAAGTAAACAGGTAAGGTTAAATCATCCGCCGTAATAAACGTTTTTGTAATCTCGCTCAAAGATGCAGTGATCATTGCTAAAAAAATGAATAAAGTATACGTAATGATGTGTTTTTAGTGAAAGATCAATCGTGTAAATTCACAAAAGCAGTGTCCTTTCCGCGCATCATAGCGATATACCTGTTTCATATTTTCGTGGGTAAAAATCGCTCTTTGCCTACCTACATTTTATCCCTTAAAATTTCATAGCAGCAGCTTTGATGATTGCCTGACTTCGAACTGTTGAGCTAGTAGACACACATTTAGATGTGTGCGAGCACCTAGGCACATGCTGCACAAGCACATCACGATGCGCTTTACAAATATGAGTTCGCTGAAGCATTAAAAAACAGCTCAATACCTAAATAGCCACATACTTCTACAACAAGGATAGCATGGGGTGACGTGCACACCCGCCAAATTATCATCTGACGGTAGCTCCTCCGTCATTTATTCTGATAGACCCGATGGGAGAGCAGTCTTGGCGCGAGGTTCGAGCAGTCTAACTAGGTGGTGTTACCCATCTCTCGCTAGAGATAGTAGACTGGGACTAAGACTCATAAAAGCGCCCTTCATTGAACCCCTTGCGATAGGTGATCCAAGTGGTGGAAGATACACGTCATGGCGCACGTGGCCAGCAGACTACGTGCCATCCTTCGGCTACAATCGCATGAAGAATAGTGTAAAGAGCTATCGCGGAGCTGTCCACCGAAGCAATAACTGCAAGCTGATTATCGACTTCTAATATATCTAAAGTGAGGCCATTTGAACAAAATCAAAATTGTGTGATTATATAGCTTCGTTGCAGTGGTTGTTGTATAGACGTGGTAAGTTTCTTAAATCATTGCTCAATAAGCACTTTATTAGCCAGAGGCTATAACTCGTGCAAGAGTACTTATATTCCTTTCTCACCTTTACAATCTTCTCACCTTGTCATAATTTCAACTTATTCAATTTCTCGTAATAAATAGTGTCGAGCATAAACGTTGTGTCGTGGCCTATAAAATGAAACAACTGCATAAACGCAAAAAGGTTCCTATTAATAGATCAACTAGTCAACTGAGTTGAGAAACAACACATTAACGATCACTGATTGAAGATGAATGCCACTTATGATAGCATAAGAAAGAGTCGACTAGAGTGAAAGTAAAAATTCACAAATCACAATGAAAAAACGACCTATAGCAAATGCTCTACTCGAGCGAAAGGCTATAGTAATAAGAGGGATGATAATGCTTTCTAATCAGTATGTTTTCTACAAGTTTCTTTTAAAGCTTTAAAATTTTGAAAAAAACTTCTAAGCTTTCTGACTCTTCTTGGCAGTAGTAGTAATGGCAATAATAGTAATAACAGTAATAATAATAATAATAATAATAATAATAATAATGATAATAATAATAATGATAATAGTGATAATAATAATAATAATAACGTTAACAATAATCGGATCAGGCATCTTTTGTTGTTTCAATTCAAGCAAAGTTTCTAGACACAGTCGACTTCAACATGAATATTCCAATGAAACGGAATTCTTTGAATGATCTTGCTAAGAGCTTTCTGAACAATTAAATATTGCTGAGCAAATAGTGTGAATTGCTTCAATGATCGAAGCTTTAGTTGTTTCATTTAAGCTCGATAAAGGGCGCACTTCAAATTGAAAAAAAAATTCAGATTAACTCATTCAGTATACGAAATCTTTCTAAAACACATTGTTAAAGATGTTATTATAGCGCAAGCGACTATGTTTACACAAAAGATAGTAGACCACTTTCAGTGCTGATCTTCTTATAGCGCTTAATTCGTCTCAAGTAAACAACGAAATGAAACTTTTGTGCCGTTATTCCAGTGATTCAGGAAGTCGCATCTCTTCTCTTCTTTTTGTCAAGAATGCTGCTGGACGATTCGATATTTTTGCAATTTGCTACCCACAAAAAAAATTGCATCATAAGGCTGTCTGTGTCTGATGGATTAACACATCCCAACCCTCTAAGCTCGACTTGCATGGACAATTCACCAATGGAATTATTTGTCAATGATGCAGCGCTAGTAAAAGTACAAAGAAAAGAAAACGACTTCCTCGAGCTATCGTCGAGAAATGCATATTTTGCTTTATTTTGACATCAGTTCCGTAACAACTTGAGTAACGATTCTATCCAACGATGATTACTGTATCTGCAATATCTCAGAACTACGCTATATAACCGATCTGTTAAGCATCCCGTAAAAGTGCTCACACTTATTATGGTATCTAGTGGTATCCAGCATAGGATATTTCTAGCTAGAATTATTGTTAGAATTTTACTGCAACATAGAAGATTATTCAATTTGGAGCGATTAGCGATGAACGTCACTAAACGCCACAATCAGTATTTAAGCGAAGGACACACTGATAATCCACAATGAAAACGTTTGCTCTCGGAAACCAAGAAAAAACTGAGCATTTTTATGCTAAAAATAACAGAAATAGATGTTGGAGCAGATGCACGAGTTTCAGCTAGTTGAGGATGTGATTTCTCACGAACAAAGCCATCACACAGTTTCTTGCCGAGGATGTAGCATAAATTTACGAGCGAAAAACATAACGCCAAATAATTTAGTCTGAAGTGAAAAGTTCAAAGTACTAGCGGCTAAACAACTAATATCACCTCATCGATGAACATTCCACAGCGATCAGCAAACATTCAAACAATCGAAGCTACCGCATCGACAACATCAATCTCCGGCTCACACGTCGTCGAAACAACTATCCTCAGGCAACAATGCACAACCAGAGGCCAAAACTCTATCGATTTGAGAGATTTTCTAAGTGTCCATTCGATATAAATTTTACCGACGAAAAATGTCTATGCCTCAAAATTTTCCTGCGAATTTTTCTGAGGATATACGATTCACGTACCAATACCTTATAAAATAAGGTGTGATAGGTGCCTTCGCTAACTCAGATAGACTGTAGAATAATCAATGCAAGAAATGTGGTAATCTGCACTAGGTTAACCTCAAGCTACATTTCACCACAAGCTGAAAAATGATTGTTTGTTTGAAATTGTCTGCAATTCTAATCCACACTGAAATTTCAAAATGTGCCATTTGGAATATGCGTTAAATTGCGCAATTATAATCTGAAATTACCGAACGTAGAAATGCTGTGTCAAGTGAGAAATAATGCTTTAAATCCTGTTTTGGGCTTTGATATTAGAAAATAGGCAAATTTAAAATACGAAAGAGCGTTATAGGAGCACTTGCTCTCGGCCCTATAATTGCGACGTCTCTATACGATTCGGCATCAATACTCTCTGATATCGATCTTCAAAATAAGCTATATGAAACAAACTGACCATAATTGACGCTATTGGAATTATCACGTTTGCTGGCTTTGGTCATAGAACAGTTAAATAGTGCCCACAAAATTGTTCAGAATGGCCTGAAAATCCAACTTGACAGGTAGAGTGATCAGATATTGATGAGACGATGCAGCTTGTCGATCAAATCAATGCAGTATTCTGTCAATATGGAATTCTTTATGTGAACGGAATGCCACATCAATACATAAACGTTTCTTGGAAATGCTTTCATCGGAGTCATAACTTTGCAATTGTGCAAGAAAAATGAGCTTACAATGTAATATCATATTCGATCTTCTGTCAATTTGGAAATCATTTTGCGAAGTATAAAGAAAAATACCCATTACAAGCGACCAACAAAAAAAAACTTCATTATGTGCATATGATCGGACGCAAAGCACAGTGTCAACCAATGAGTGCTGCTACTTCATGATATGGTTGAGCGATCGCCGAACGTGCCCTATAAACTAGTACAACCGCCTGATCCATCTGCGTCTCTATTGATTTGCCTATCTTTTCGATAAACGATCACATCAGCAGGCATTCACGTGATTTAGTCGTGCATTGTTAGTGATAATTTAGTATTTGCAAGATGCGCTTAACACCAGATATCCATCGTAGCCTTCGTTCGTTCCGAAAAATTCTCTCAGCCAAATGGAGAGCTCTCGAGAAGTAGCAAAGAAATTCTTACACTATGGTGTTCTTTCATCGGTCTTCCCCAGGTGCATCTCTTTCACTACTGTCACAAAAGCCATTTCAGCTAGTTGCTTTCTATCTTTAAGTATAATTTTATAAAGTTTGGGAATGACACTTAATGTTATATCCAGCACCATCGCACTAATTGGCCGATACCGACACAATTCGCAAACGCTATTGATAAAATCCTCCCAATTTTTTCAGGCAGACGCATTATTAATGTGATTTGAAAAAGTAACCGGATGAAATAATGTGCGATAAAAGTCCCACTTCCCCTTCATCCCACATTTTCTTGACCAAAAAAAATCAATTAACGTATCGATTCTTTGGCACAATCCTCGAATCTCTCGTCTAATCGCTGTTGCCTGCAAAAGCGCAAAATCGTGTGGCGATGTACATTTGTTAAGGGCATAGTTGTTGGTGGCATATTTGTTGAGGGAATTATCGTCACGAGGCTTAGCATTTAGCTACGTCACTTCACTTCAAGCAAACTATGCTATCCCTAATAAACGCTTTGTCGCTATCTTTTCGAAAACAGCACACTATGACTCCTCTGTAAGTGATTACATAGCTATTGCTATTTTGCATATGGTCATTTCTCATCCCTGTAATTTTAAACGTATGCAACTGCATGTGTTTTCGTGAAAATATTATAGCCTAAGGATATTCATCAGTGCTGAGCCTATGTCAATAAGATGGATCGCCTAGATGCACTCGTGAATGGGCATAGCCTTGGCGTTTGGAAAATACAACCGCATTTATCCTACAGACTTCAAGAAACACTTCATTCGGTCTTGAAAGGATGTTTAACATAATATTTTAAAGGGATAGTCATTTTCTGCCGACTAATGCTGAAGTTGGGAATTTCTTCCGAGTTTATACCGCTAAATATCACGTTGGCAATGACGTGTAACATTAGTGACATCGATAGCCCAACTATTTATATAAACTATGTGATGAATGTCTGCACTATTACGAGGGATTTCGGTGGGTGCAATTTGTTCATGGAATGATGTCACACTCTAAAGTCGCTATGATACAGTAGTAAATATTAAGTCAGCCACGCACCACTTATGCCGAACTAAAGGTAGGCATATCTATCACTACCAAAACTTGCTTCTGTCAAACTAATCGTCATGCAACAATATTATGGCGGAAGGAATAGCTGTTGTGCGCTATAGCCGAAGCAGGCTTTCATGTTTAACGAATCAGGTGATACTGAAGAGGAGGTATAGCAATATAAGCTGGGTGTAATTAATAACTATTTCGCATCCTTTTCTTCGTGCATATCCACATCGTTTAAATCATCAGCTGTTCTATCTGTTGGAATGTTTCTTTGGTTAAAATACCTCCTATATCTTCTCACAATATGTCACTTCAACATTTCTAGCGACAATTCTCCCCTCCGTGAACATTTGTGAACTAACGAACGTGTGATACAGAACAGATTGAGGTAAAATGAGATAGAGAACTATGGAATGATATAGAAATGATAGAGAGAATTAAAGCACACTTTCACTTAGCACACTTTTTGAGATCAGAATGAGCATTAAGTGAAAGTGCATTTAAGTAGTCGAGTAATATATAATAGTTTGATTGAAGTTCGTAAGAAGATAACTGTACAATGGGAGAGTTTTCAACAATTTTAGAAACGATCACTGCCAGAGAATCACAACGCTCACCCACATCCCCCCCCCCCC
>JAARMF010003121.1:0-21084 GCA_022844705.1 Toxascaris leonina
TTGCGCTCGCCATTTCCAGTGTCTGTCGGTCCATTTACTCTAGATATAGTTCATAGAGTCTAGAAGACTCCACAGAACTGAGAGGTGTTTGCGCTGTTACACATTGTTCACGTTGTATCTATGCTCTTCACTAAGAATTATACGCATCGAGGGCTGTCGTCTAGCCTATCAGTATCAAATTAAAAATTTATTTTTCTAGCTTCACGAATTGTCGTCTCAACAGGTACGTTTCCGATCTATCACAATATAAAGTAGTCATTTCTGTGCTGAATAATGGTAGCAAGCCATTGGTAGCAAGTGGACACTTATTGGAATTTTCTAAAAATTCATGCTCTTTATTATCCAATTAATGGGGAATTAGCCACTACATCTCTATCGATTCTGGTTTATACTATATTGCAAATATTCCCATCGGTGTTCTGTAAATTGTTACGAAACTAAATAAAGCAGAGAGTGACCGCTGGTATCGGCTATTTACGATCTGTGAATTCAACATCCATCAAATAAGGCGCTACCGTCTACGCGGAGAGCTTCTTTTTTTCCTTTTTTTAGAGTGACAGACTGTGCGATTGCTGACTGCCTTCGGTGTTTGATGGGTTGCGAAGCAGAGGCCAAGCTTTGAAATATTCACTGTGTTGCATACGAAAAGAATATTTTTCTTCTGTGTCATTCAGGCTTGTTTTTTTTTTCTGCAGATCATCATTAAACTTAATGCCCTCCTTAGATGTAATGAAGATTTGATATTTTGGCATGCATTAGTTCTAATTTTATTGTTTTTCTTCACCTTCGGGCACTCGTTTAAGTGAGATATTTCTCACTTATTTATGTGGCCTTGGAAGACATTATTGGCTGCATTATAGATGACGAACCCACAATCTTCCATTGAGGGAGAAGGGGGGAGGAGGAAGGGTGGGTGGGAGTGAGGGCGAGAGAGGGAATATTGAATTATGCATGACAGCAATTACTTTTCGCATAAAATGCGATGCTGATAAAGCGATTCAATCTTACAACCGACTCAACCTATCAAAAGATCATTATACTGATGAAAAGTTTTGCTTCGGAGCCCAGCATCCATCTCTTGATGCGGTTGAGGAATAGAAAAAAGGTAAATTCAGAGGGCCGTTTTATGCGAAGAGGACCGTCCGCAATTTGCGAAGTCTCGTATAGCACGTATGACGGCAGTTTTTTTATGCTTCTAACGTCAACGTTGCGTGACTGGCACGTGTTTTCTTTTTCCCAATGCTCTTTGTTCTATTTTCACATAGGTTTCGATGGCTGCAATGAAGGGCACAATACTGAAAGATTCTCCACTGTTTGAGATGGTCTTTGGTTGGTGCTTTTTGCACATACGGTTGTAAGGTTGAAACCACTGATCACATGCTATTAAATGTTAGTGATATTTTGACGCCTCTATATATTGCCGTATTTACAGTTTACTTTTTTAAGGTCACTAAGCTATTCGAAATGATATGACGACTATTTCCTTTGCTAGCTGTGAACAGCGATGAAGCCGGTTGATTGCGGGTGGTTAAAGAGACGTCTACTATTACATACCATCTGATACTTTGCAGTCAGAAGCCATTATGATGCGATCAGTTTCATATATTCCACTCTTGCGCTTAATTCAATGATCTATTCAGCCATACGTTCCCATTTTCCATCTGTATTGATGTGGAATGTGATCATAAGTTTTGCACGTTGGAGTGAAAAAACAAAATTGTTTGAAAGGTTTCAAACCTTTCGGTTGGTTGAGGAATGATCGCTGCCCTTAAATGCTTCAAAACTGCTCTTGTTTGATGAAGGCTCCAGTTGTTCGAATTTTTTGATGAATTGACGTTAAGGCAGAAAATGTTGCTTTAAAAGGATATATCCACAAAGTGGCCTACATCTTTGGCAGAAAAAAAAAACAGGAAGGAAGCGAGAAGGCGTTAGGAGTCATACTTTGGTGGTCGCTGTATTTGGATAAGCGCTAATAAAATGGTCATTAAAACAAGCACTCCACCTGAAGCATCTTTGAACTCTTTCAACTAGTTCTTGGTAGGTTAGCTGCAACGAAGAAGTACACAGATTTGAACCGCTAACAAAAGGCCAGATAACGGTTACTAATTAACAGCCTTCTGAGGTGATGAAAGTGCAAAGCTTATATCTGCGGGTCTTAAAAATTCAATCTTTGTAAGCCATTCATGATCATCCGAAAGGTGTGGAAAATATATCAGAGGAATTATATTTCGGTTAAATTGCTGAGTTTCGTTAAGTCGACGCACACGGAGCATTCTATTAGGATTAGTCATGGAATTGCATACATGCAAGCAAATAAATCCTTGATTGCTTTCTGCATAGCAGTGCTTGGAATATTGGGCTTCTTTTTGCGAGAAAAAAGTGCAACAGTTTGCGTAGTGACGAATGCGGTCGTGTGATTTCAAGATGAACAATTGCTCAATTCACTGCGTATGAACGAGACACGATGGAGAAACGATACACGATGTTTCGAGACGAAGAATCCAAGACAAACAGTGAATGTGGGGAACAATTCGAGACACTGGAATAGATTCGTGACTTATTTTGCATTTTAGTTACAATTCTATTACGTGTTTTATTCGCAATTCCATTTCGTGTTCCAAGTGCACTTCTCATTGCCTGACTGTCTTGGATTCTTCGTCTTGAAACAATCGATAGACACGTTCTTTGTCGAATACAATTGGTCTGTTAGGATGTGCAAATTCTAGAGACTGCTTAGCCGAATTTCGGATCGAGTTGCTGTACTATTTTCCTCGGGAATAACAAATGTAAGATAACTCAGATTGGCAAACTAACTCTCGTCATCTCACTTTTTAACAAGAAAACTGTGCAGTTTTGCTCATCTTCTTATGTAATCTCTTTTTGCGATTGTTGTTAAACAGTTTTCTTCTTCTATCACCCCATCACCCGTTCCCTCCTAATCTATCCTCCTCATCACTTCAATGCCCCTTTCACATTCGCATATAGCTACCGAAATTTGAAATCACAAGAATATTTCTAAAAATCAATGAAGCCGAAATTCTCGCTTCGACACCAGAAGAAAGACATGATGGAGGATGGACGGGAAAGGGGGGAAGGGGCAATAGAGAGATCAGGGGAGAGGAGTGGAAGGGAGGGGAACCGTCGCACTTGTTATCGATGGGCAGTCGGTAGGTGGAGGCAGAACGCCACACGTTTACTATTAATCTTCACGTAACGCCCTTCAAAATACCATCCATAGTGCGCAATGTATTCGACACAAGATTTTCGCCATTTTGGTTTTTTATGTCTTCATATGACAATTTCGAACGAAATTTTTCTGCCCCATTTTCTTGTGAATTTGTCGGAAAAACAGCAAATGAACTTCTTCTACACTGCACCGTATGTATGATTAAGTATTGGAGATGGTGAATGTTGATGCCAAATGTTCCCGCTGATCATTTCTGT
The DNA here is from genome assembly GCA_022844705.1 of Toxascaris leonina. NCBI lineage: Eukaryota > Metazoa > Nematoda > Chromadorea > Rhabditida > Ascarididae > Toxascaris > Toxascaris leonina. The sequence goes on from JAARMF010003121.1 coordinate 3,445, forward strand.
GTTTCCGCATCGCTGCAGAAAAAAAAGTATCGCGAAAGGAATTTATCTGAGAGTGTGCATTTGTGTTTTAAACTCGCAAGCCACAACAAAAAAGGTTAGGGCAGTCTGCCAACTCTTTCTTTAGATTTTTAAATCCTATGCGAGTTTCAAATGTTCCATCCTCAATTATAAACTATTTTCGTATTCGTTTACAGATTTCTGATCATCTTTTTCAGCCGATCAAGTAGTGGGGAAGTTGCTAGCAAACTTATTACTTTTTGACAGCTCTCCTACCTCATGTGTTTTGATTGTGTCGAATAGTCGATCGGTTTTCTTGCAAGTTTAGCTAGTACTGGATTTATATACAAATTGGTCTCAACGATTGCAAATTAAGAAATTCTGAGAAGGGATGAATATAACTTTCAACTTTTCAAGAGATTTCTGCCTCAAAACAGCTTTGCATGCGGTGAATTTATGCTTGTTTCGCAAACAAGTTCTTCACGAGGTCTCGTTTTTTAGAATGATCAGTGTTTAGCAATACTGACACCTCGCCCATGTTGATTCTAAGTTGAGAGAATAGGATTTCTGTGAGTGGATAAGTTTGGAAGTTATGCGACAATTCACTGAGTGTTGCTTTAATTAAAGCAATTCTTCCAAACAATCCACCTTCATCAGCTATTCGAAAGAGGTGATGTCCTATAGTTTATTTGTGGGAAAAAAGGCGTTAAGGAAGAGAATTGCTCTCATCTATTTGTGCTCGCACCGTATCTGCATAACAAGGTATTTCATTAGTAAAGTGTCGTCATCGAACCAGCGAATATATTTGTTGGGATGTTTTGCATAAAGATTCGATGCAAGTTTTTGCGGTCTGTGGGCAGTGCTGTGCAGAGCACAGTCGTCGAAGCAGCCAGTCGGCTGCGTTCAATTTGGCTGCACGCAACGCATTAGTGCCGAGGCTGGTGTATGCGGCGGCGAGGCAGTGGCTCTGGTGCGGCTTGCTTTTTGTATCTCGAGCAGCCCCATCTTGCTGTTAAACTTTATCATGGGCATCGCAGCAGCTGATATCCAGGGTCTTCTCACCTTCCTGACTGCCGCTCATTTCGTATTCTATTCCATCCGTTGTTCAGCAGGTTTCTATTCCTTAAATTTTGATGGCCGAACTTCATCACTGCAACTTGACGCAAATTCTCTGTCGAAAAATTACTCGCACATTTCGCCAATACACGAGTTCTTTTGAAAAGAATGATAATGAAAGACGATTTCCAATGTTTACAAACTCTCCCGTCTCTTGCGAATCCAATTACGGAATTGACTCAAGCTACTGGTGAATTAGGCGTACGGAAAACGTTGAAAAATGATGGAGATGAAGGTTAAGAGGCAGTGGGCAAAGCGGTGCATTGCGTATCACCTAGCTGCCGCAGAACTTTGTGTAAATATGAAGAAGCAAAGCGGAGGGCAGCCAGTTGGACGCGGCAAAAGATTTTAAGACGTTCGTGCCGCACGCGTACACCCGCTTTTCCTCCGCGTTAACAAGCCGAACTTGTGTGCTCAGTTTCAAGTTTATTCAATTTTATAACCACATGTTCGGAAAGATAAAGCGAGTATAAATGATGTGACATGGAATTATGTTGTGCCGACGGAAGATACTTCCTTATTATGTTGATCTAGAAATCATTTAATGCTCTTATTGTATTATTGGTGAGAATTTGTTACCGATTTGATATGATAAAAGCTCGAGAAGTTGCACCTAAGTATTTTTTTAAAGTTTAGCATATTTCAGTGTATATAATAAACTATCAGAAGGATATATCGATGTCGCATGTGAAAGCTGCTTTGTGTAGAAGTTCCTGTTCAATACAAATCCATTTGGAGCGAATATGAAATGAAGACCAACTCGACAGATCGAATGCTTCTTCAGTACATAAAACTTGACCAATGGGCACATAGACATGCCCAGTATAATTGTTTTTTACTGGAGTTGTTCATTCAGCCATGTATTTTTGAACTTTTTCTTTCTACACTCTTTATTTTGTATCTCTCTTTATTAACCCTGCACGATCTTCTTTTTTTTTTCTTTTTGAAGAAAAATCGGTGCTTTATTTTCTGTCTGTTTGTGATTCATTCTTAATAACTGCATCTGCTATACTGGTGTCATGATTGTTGAAATTTTTTATTAATATCTTTCAGCGTAAGTTATTTGAGTGAAATGGTCAATCAGAGGTTAATGAGAGGAAGATGAGTGATGGATGACTGTTTTGCTTGACGAATTTCATTTGAGATTGTATTTTGACAACTGCACGAGTGATAATAATATTCTTTTCTGTTGAAAGCAGCAATAAGTTCCGAAGGCAACGATGTGACGTCGTGGAAAACGGCTTCGAAGTGCAACTGCCAGTGTCTTTTTTACCCCTCATAGGCTGCATTCAGGCATAATGTTGTCGCCATCTCAAATGACAATAAGAGGGATGTAGATTTGTGAGGCATGCGCCTCTAACAAATTTCAACATCATTTTTTTCACGATAGCAAATGATCGGAGAGAGGGACTGAATTTGAATAATTCTTGGTTATCGGAGCGATAAATGCAGTTGCAGCAAAGTTGCAGAGTTTTTAAGTACTTTCAGTGCACAAATTTTCAGCTGAAAACTGAGTCGCGCGGAAGCGTTCGTACCAAAGGAAACTCTATCATATAAGCATAATTTCCCCAAGTTTTACTCGTCAGTTTGGTGCATATTTCCGGACAACACTAGAAATGAAACGGATGTAGAATAAAACAGGGATAAAAGATGAGATCAAGATTAGATTAGAATTCATTTTGTTTGCAAGAAATGCTGCCCGTTTTGTTACCGTAAGGTCTCTGCTTCATTTATTGTTTTGTTGATTTTTATATCGTGCCATTTCAGTTCGAAACAGTGGCAAAATCCCAGCTGATTTCTGCATAGTTAGTTCTTTGTGAAAAGATTGCTGCTGGATATTGCGTTGCATCTAGGCATGCCTCTTGTTGACGAATCATGCTTATATATGGCCACTGGGGAAACGTACCGATTTTCGAAGCGGAACACAAATTTCGATTGATGAATGGGCATGCGAACGTTTCATCGGCGACCACTGAGTCACAGCTATCGAAATCAGACCTTCCATTTTCACGGACTTCCGTTTTTTTGCGAGGAAGCATCATTGTAACATCATTTTTGTGTTTGTATGTAACTTCTTCTGTATGTCTGCACCATAGCTTCGTTTACTGCACGACAGTGAGATTTGGTAACTGTTTTCTGTGTGGAAATTGATCTTCTCTCCTTCATTTCTTTCTCATCGATTATTCATCTCAGATATGCACGCTTAGCGACCCCATTATCCTCGCCCGTGCAGATCTGTTTATAGACTGTTCGAGTAAGAGAAAAACAATTTTTGCAACTGAAAATTTCAATATGCATCGATCTCACAACACACGAAAAATACGAATTTGGCAGTGTTTCTATGTTTCTGTTTGAATATCTGAGCAATATTGATGCCCATCACGCTTTCTTTTTTGGCATTTTTCCCAACTCGCTTCTTTTTTTGAGGTGTTTCCAAAACAGGGAATTGGTATCGATCATTAGGTGGTCAAAATTTTAGAAATCGGTCGTTTTCAGTCAGTAATTTTATATCAGTGTCGTCCACATTTCACGTCCCGATGCTAGTGGTCGTATCGCACCCCTCTCACATTAAGTGAAGCTCGTTTTCTATTGGACTTTTGAATGAGAGACATTTTATTTCCACTACTATCTGCATCTCGTTTACTTTGAATCCTTTTCGATCGTCCAGGCTGAGCCCCGCGCGAAAAAAACCACTTGCCACAATAATCCGAGCGGGCAAATTTAGGTACAGTTTTCAAGTGCTTCTTTGAATGGATTTTTGCTTTTTGTTTTCATCGTTGAAGTATGCTGCAACTTTTGGCATGGGCTATCTGCTTGTGCTTCGTGAAAAACGAACATATCAAATGAACGCATTTAAGAAGCAAAAGCATTTCCTGTAAATGATTGCAGCGTTAATATCATCAATGCGAAAATCCCAAAAAGATGCTAATGGAACGGATATTTTAAGATTGTTTTTTTAGATGAGTGAGCATCATATACTTTCAATGAATTTTCACATTCCCAGTGAGGTTCCATTTTTTTAAAATCATTGTTCCACGCAATTGTTGCTTATGTTTATTTGTGTATGTGTTGTTTCATCTGCTTTTTGATTCCCGTGACGAAACGATCTTCCCCTGGTTCCAACATAAAACTCAACTTTAGCATAAAATCGCTGCGATACTTGAATGGTCAGTTATATGGAAATGGCCTGTCCCCTAGTAGAATTCGCCTAAAGAGATCTACTTTATACAGCAAAGACCTCTTTCATGTATAGCAAGTCGCTAATTGCATGAACAATGTGCACCATAAAAGAATAGCTTAAACACGTCAGGATATACCGGTTCGCTGGTTGTTATGATAACTAATATAGATAGTTTTTCGAAAATTTGAAGCTTCATTCACGATTTGTCAAAAATACTATCATTTATCGTTCGTCACTCATTGAATAGATAAAAATATTCTGGGAATTTTTTTCTCGATTTGATATTCGATGGGAGTTGATGTCAATTCAAAAACTTAATGAAATTTTGTTCTCCTCCGCTAAACACTGAGAAGAAAACAAGAAAAAGTCCTCCAGTGCCCAATTGAACCATCGAAAGGGAAAAAATGAGGAAAACTTTTGCTATAGTAGAATTTGCTGGAAATGAATGGCGTGAATGGAGGCTAGCTGTGCAAAAACAAACTTTCGCTCGATCACCATATGAATATTCCTTGTAGCAGTCGGCGGCTTCTGTTCGCACTGCCCCACACGAAGCTCTGCGGCACAAATTTCTTTTGTTGCCATATGCCTTCCTCATTCCCATCACCTCTCCCTTCCTACCAACCCATCTTTGCATCGCCACGCAATCTCCGAATTATCTAACCACTCACAAATCAAAGATATTAGATATATGTTCAAATGTAAATATGACAGTCGCTTCCCTTCCTTCTGACTCGTTGAAAGTTCTTGGAATTGTACACTCCACCAGCGCTTCATTAAAGATGTTGACTCGTTATTACGGCGATTCAAAGGCATTGCTTTATTTGATGGCTTATGTGTTCGCCGTTGTGTTACACCAATCAGCTGTTTTTTTTTTCAAGCAGACAGTTAAAAATAACTGAAAACCTTTGCAAATGAATATTCCAGAAAATGAAGAGTTCATTTCACAGAGCTATTAGCAGAGCATCTTATAAGTCAAATTTTTGACGATTATAAATCAGAATGAGCAAAAATTTTTGAAAGGTGTTGAAAAATACGAATAAATATTGTCTCTGGTAGTTCATTAGAAAGTTTTTTAATATCTTTTTGTGTCCACAGACACCGCATTCCTCATTAGCTTTTAAGCGACAATTTTCTAAAATCACACTCAGAAAGGTGCTGGTACGTTTAAACGGTTGCAAACGAATAGCGACAATGGGAAGTCATTAAATCAGCGGCACTGAATTAGCGATTCAGTCAGCCGTTGGAAGTTGATAGTTGTCAGCAGCGTGCCGAGCAACTCTTGTGTCAATTGCGAACATATTTTTAGCAAAAGCAAGTAAAGTAGCATCAGTGCGTGCAATGAAGTGCCGACGAGTGCAGTCGACTTCTTCAGGCTGTGGAAATTATGGGACATCTCCGGCATGATTATTTTTGGCATACTGTTGGCGTGGAACTTGAACGCCAACTTCCGGTTCAGACTTGGGCCAAATAATGCGTTCATGAGGATGAATGACTGTTCTTGAAAATTTCACTGTTCATTACATTTTATCGCCATTCTTTGAATACTGCACGTTTCGTTCACTTATTGATACAGCATTTGGTTTTCATCGACCCTTAGTAGTAAGATGACGTGCATTACTGTGAATGCGTCTTGTTTTTTTTTGCTGGTCGGTCAGTTGGTGTTTCCAAAGAGGAAGCGGCTTTTTTCTCAGATTTTTTGGAAGCAGTGGTGAAAGAATGGCAAGCGATCGGAGGTGATTCAGTGGAATGGAAAGTCTTGGCCTTCAACGCGTTTGTTTCGATGCGGAAGATAGACCACCTCCTTCATACTGGAATAAGGAAACTACTAACGATACCGACAGACAGCGGAACGAAACCTCTCGACCTCTGGGAGAAACATCATGTTCAACAACTATTCCAAAGGTTTCGAAGATTGATCCTCAAGGTTTGCAACGTTAAATCATATGACGATTCCATATTGGTCATTCATTCTTTACCCATCTTTGCTCTCCTAGTAGGAAGCGCCAAAGAAAAAAATGCATTTCAGCAAATCGGGATTCCTTTTTTTCGAAAATTTCAGCTTCCAGCTTTCCGCTTCCTTAGTACTTTTCACTCGGTGCAGCGATGATATAATTTTGATGAAATGGAATTAATTTTTTAATGCAACGAGAGAGACAATACTTGGCGTCAGCCATAACTTAATATCTGTTCTTCAATATAGATGGGAGAAAAAACGCTGGGAACGCCTTTGCGGAGCTGAGCGTTGTTCTCCTGCAACAAAGATGGTGTGGTCGCTAGATAGGTGTCGGAGCATTGCTGATTACAGAATGGTTAAAAGCGCCTGAGTTTGTGCCACGTTCAAGGAAAACGCTCGTCGAATCGTTTCGAAATGATACTATCTCTTTCGATAATAACTCAGCTGCGAGCTATATACCGGAGACACCAATGATGCCAACAAACGGATTTACGAATATCACTGAACCCACGGGACCTTACTCAACAGTACCAACTATCATCGATATGCCCCAACCAGTTTTCCCTCCTCATGGTAATGTTGCCTTTTTCGTCGGATTCGAAAGCTACAATTGCCGCATTCTCTCCTTTTCATTCGCACGTCGCTTTTCTCTTTCAGTTCAATAAACTGCATGTTAAATAATGAGCTGAACTGATATCCTTCCGATGCAACTATTGAGGCGGCCATTGCAAAAATATGAAATCTGGTATGAAGTAATGTGCAAGATATTTGAAGTCCACTCTAAGTGACATATTTCGCATTTATTTGAAGTCGTAAATTAATTTCGGCCTTTTAAAATAAACTATTCTAGGTATTGTATTCGTTCCCGATTAGCCAATCCGGGCACTTATCGTTATCGACTTTTATTCATTTCATTCTGAAAAGATAAACTCATTTTATTGAAGAAAGTGAATAAGAACCAAAACACGGAGGTACGATCCGAGCAGCTGACAGTTTTAGTTTTTATTTCGACCAATGGGCTGCCAAGTGCCCTGTTATATCACACGGCTTGATGTGAGCGGACTGAAGAAGACGGATGGGAGGAAAACGTTAAAACAGTCTGAACATTTTTCAGGTGCAACAGGATTTCCAATGGCACAACCAGCGCGCTATCCATTACCGCGACCGGTTGGTCTCATGCGTTTCCCTGTGCCGCGTATTACTCCTACACCATTCCTCATCCGTCCTCCTCTTGGCCTTGTTCCACCCGGGTATTCGGCTAATATCACTCAAATCAATGGTTTGTTCGTTGAACTTTTTCAGTGGCTTTTCCATTGAATATGCACGCTTTTCCGTCTCCCTTAAATACCCTTGATAGACTTATTCGTTGACAATCAAGAACGCTAACGAAATATTGACTATAAACAAAGCGTGACGAGATATGTGTACTTGCTTGCGTGTTGTATTTCCTAATATACACGATGAGAAAATATGTTTTCTTTAGCTTCATTCATAGTTTTTAGGATTGACGAATTTGAAGGTAAGTTTGTTGTTCACAATGTAAGTAACAAATTGGAAATGTTCACTTTATTACGACAATACAGCGGCGGAATTTTATGAAGGTGCCTAAGCAGCATTATGATTTCATTTTGCTGCCATATTTGATCGATATTTTTGAGCATTTGCAATTAGAGTGCGTCACAAAGCAATTCTGATCTTTCTTTTAAGTATTTCTTCCTTTAAATCTCCTAACAATGCCATCCCGTTATCCGATTGCCCCCGCCGAAGTGCTAGCAATGTAACTGTTACCACCAACCAACATCTTTCAATTGGCATGATGTTATCAGGACCACTCGAGGCAAAGGCCAGAAGACAAGTCGAACGAAATTGCTCTGCGACAGCTGGCTGTCTGTTCGACCGTGCATTCCTATGGATTTTGGATGTTTTCTTCTTTTTATTTCCGACAAAAATTATCACACCATTATCGTCAACTTTTTCTAGCATAGATCTGATAAGCATTCATTTATTCAATTTGCGGTATGGATTTCATGCAACTTCCATTCGTTCGCGGTGATGAATTTCTTATTTTTCAGCCGGCATAGGACCTCCAATCCCAGCGCTGGTTCTTAAAAAGAAACGACGTAAGCGTCACAGACGGCTCAAGGAATTCGTTGGCAGTCAAATAGAGGTATCAAAATTAACTGAAATTCTCGGCGAAGGTCAATTTTTAATTTCATTTCATTTCTAAAGTTATCAGTCTTAAACATGCGTTTGCTTACGCGGAGCGATGTTTATTGACAAAAATCAGCCGCATCTCAGTGAAACGATTTACTACATTTTTTGAACTTCTTACTGTAGAGAAAAACTGGTGCTATAACATTGGTGCGTTGCCAACGTTGATGGCCTCACTGAATCTATAACTGATATTAGCATTTAGATGAAGAAAATGATTTTTGATTGATTGCCATCTTGTGGTCATGTTTAGCAGACTCATTCGTGTTTACTTCAAATCCACCTATGTTCAGCACTGGGGACAAACCATACCTTGCGGTGGAAGGAGATAAAATATTGAAGAAAGGGAGGTGAAAAGGTATGACTTATATTAAACAAAATTAGTGTCACAATGTCATGACTGTTTGTAAATAATGCCAATCGAATGTTTTCATCATTCGTTAAAGACATTGCTAATGTATTTGTGATTGTTTAGAGAAAAATCTATATTGATAAGGTACCGATTTTGGAGAGCATGAGAAATTCGTTTCTGTAGATTTCATTCAACGACATATCGATGATCCGACAAAATACATGCAATTGACTTATCTTATACTCCTCGTTAAAACATGGCCAACAAAAACATCCACGATAACTTAGTGGTAGAACACCTGCTGGGCAATTGAATAGTCGCATGTTCTTGCCCCGCTAGCTGTTACAAACATTCTTCCTTAACGAATGAAATGATCGTATTTCTCGAAGCATGCAAAGCTAATTTTCCTTCTGCGTTTTTTATTCGTACCAACTGGTCTTGAATTTGCGCACAAAGTCCACATTTGAATACGATCTGTTGTGATTTAATCATATTGATTGTGCTTATTTAAGAATAAGGCTTCATCCAGCTCGGCACATCCGGCGGATCCGAACGGTTATGCGAGTGACGGGGATGAGATTTCAACAAGAGAGTCGACTCAAATGCGACAACAGGCTGCCGCCTCAGAACCTGACCTTACGAAGGTTATTGACTGAGGATGAAAATTTCACAATCCTACCTGTTTGTCGTACAGCCGTAGGTCATATTTAAGTAAGCTGCGAGCCGTATATCACCTGTCTTCATTGTAATTAATTTTGTTTTACTGTATGATGGAAAGCGGCAGATTTTGAATTTTAGGCGGACCGTGTGGAGTTGTATATAAAGGGATCTCTCAATGCCATGTATTTTGCAAATCGAACTAGAAGATGAAACAAATTCAACAGTTTTCTGCACCATTGAGGTACCCCTTTTATCAGCGTAGAGCCGCTATTCGCCACAAATGCTGTCATATAAAAGTTATTTATTTTTCAATTGTGCAAGGAAAGTATTTAGTTGAAAGCGATGCAAATGTTGCGAAATGCTTCTTATTTATAGGGTTCCACATTCAAGCAACCATCGGAGGAATCGGGCAACATTGAAGGAAGTCTACTGCGTGGCTCATGTCCAGATCTTTCGGATTCTCAGCTTCAATTATGGGATAATCTTCTTGTGGGTTACTGTATTCGATATCGTTTCACTGTTCATGTATATTCTGTTAGGTTCTTGCTGTTGCTTCGATGTGGTGCTGCTACAGGTAGGTATCGCTACAGACCGTAGACACTGTTTGAGGCAAATGTGAGCCCAATGTACTGCTTTTCCCGGCCTCCTGGCTGGATGGTTTTCTGCTTGCAATTGTCGAAAATTTATGATAGAAGCTTTCGACCAGCACTTATATCTGAAAAACTCGTGCGTATTTGTATTTCGTTTATATTTTACTTGTTTTCAGTTCAACGCAGTGGTCGATGAACAACAGCGACTAGATAGCCAAGCATCCAGCTCACTTCAGGATCGCTCCAACTCACGTTCCGGTCAGTGAAAACCCATTTATTTGTAATATTGATCGCTGATAAGGTATAGATGAAATCCACCGTTAGTGTCCGTTTACGTATCAACACAGCTCAACGGCAGCTTCTTCACTGTAGATCAGATATGATATAAGACGGCTTTCAGTGAGTTTGTGAAAAAAGATGCATTGGCGGAGCGAATACATTCGTCTTATCTTCAATATATCAGTGTTTATTGAAACGCTAGTTTTCTGTTAAAAATGTTACGTATATTGCACATTTTGAAGCTCTCGACAGTTGTGCCAGTGTAGCGATTCATGCAGGTCAACAGAGTGCTCTCGACTTTTACTAGTACAGTGACAGCAACAATTACCGTTATTGTTTATACACTTTCACCTCTGAATAATATTAGCGTATTATAGGCCAAAAAATAAATATAATGGTGCAGTACGAAAATAGGTGAGGGGCATTTTACGACGAACAGCCAGTCTGCTTTTATTTCGTTCATTATGAGTAGTACGTTAGGAGATTCAGATGGCCTGACGCATATGGAATACGAGGTTGCTTCACGAGCGGTGTTATCTGCGATGGACTCTGCGCTACACGTTGATGGAATATGCTCGAAGGAAATCAGGCGCCTCGACAAACAACTTCAAGGTGAAAAGCTGTTTACTAATCACTTGAAGGGTTCCCCCATTCTCTCTTTGTTTACCAAAAGTTGGGAGTTCCAAGGTTCAAATTTTCCTTCAGAGACAGAGATGTTCTTTAATCAAAGACAGCTCTCTTTATTGCTGAGCCAACCAGTGCACGAATTCAGAAATCGCGAACTAAATCCAGAATTTGATAATTCTTGCATCGCAGAGAGCAGTGGACGAAGCAACTCATTAGTCAAGAGTAAAGCTACAAGCGTTGAATCCGTTTTCTTTTTTTTTCCTTTTCTTGAAAAATTCGAAAGATTGGATAATTTTCTCAATTATCTTCTCGATTTTTTCGTGGAAAAAAGCGATTAATTTAAGTGGACCGAGGTCGCAAGCCTTTTAATCGATGTGATAATTCCTGGGATATATTTCAGTTGGCTTATGTGAATATTTTTTTGTTATCCACAAAATTTTGAAGAAAAGTTAGGGGGGGTTATATATTTTCTTGATTTTTTGATTGCCGAATGAATTTTTTCGAGAGGATTGTTTTTACGTCAAAGATTCAGCTGGGTACAACAATAGCGCACCGTATTTCAGCAAATCTTTTGTTCCGGTTTATAATTGAAAAATGGGCGGATTACAGAAAGGGGGAGAGGTGTTTCATATAGATAGGAAATTATTTCGTCCTCTGGCAGTTTAGCGACGGTGATGCCGTTTGAGGTGAGAGAGTTTATTCCAGGGGTGGCATTAAGTTATGCATATGCGATCAGGCAATTTAAGGAAAGGGAATGGAGGATTCGTTCTGTGAAGACCATCTAATACAGCGTTTGAGAGAAAATGACGAGAACCGTTTTGTTGACTCACCTGCATCAACAACGAAGAGCCTCAAAGCTGAAATCGAAGAATTGTCGTTCAGGCCCACAATTTCGGTATCTGATTCGATTGTTTACTGCAGCAAAATATGCATTTACGCTACGAGAGTGCAATCAAAGTAGTTCTTGCTCAAAAACCTCGTAGTTGTTTTCTCATTCTCGTGCTGCAATATTTACTGTATGCTTCAATTACTCAATTACTATAAACGCACTAAATTCAAATAGTCCAGTACTGCTTGTGCGCTAAATCTTTAAATGACTGCATATATACCACGCACTGCGCATTATTTTAATTAGTGAGTAACCTCACAAAATGAACACTATTGCGAGTTAGCGTTACTTGTTCGGTTACTTATTTGATGAAATTGAATAACGTTTACAAGAAATTGGATCGCAGTTCGTCCAAACTGTTAAAGAAATGATTTCTTCAAAAGCACGTTGCTTTAATCGACGTTCAGCTGATGCAAACACAGCTGTGAAGCCTCAAAATTTGACTGTAAACGATTCAAGCATAGGTATCAAGTCTTTCGCGTTGATGTTAGAATTGCAATTGCTTTTTATGGAAATTGCTTTTTTTTCAGCTTTTTTTCTTTGAATTTTTAGCAATACGGATATCCACAAGCCAGTCCAGTGCGTGCTCACATGGCAACCTTCAATCCGGAGTACAATACAACCTCTTCATCGATCGTCGAAAGGAAGGATGTTTGTCTTTAGCTTCATATTCACGTTTGTTATCGTTGTTAATCGCAAGCCTTATATAGTCTAGTCATTCTCGTACATTATAAAATAAAAATTAGGAAGATGCGAGTTGTATGTGGAATTTCATTGCAAAGCAGCGCCATTGTTATGTTTTTTCGAACGAGGCGTTATTCGGCTTATCTTCAGATATGTGACAATTTGAAGAGATTGGAAATAATGACGACTGGTAACTGGAAATACACATTCACAAAAAAATGGAAGGGGACGATAAACAAACGGCTAACTTCGCCGCAACAGAAAGAACAGAAAAGTACAGGGGTACCTGAGTCATGGCTGAACAGTAATAAAAGAATAAGCCGAAAATATAGAATAGAGTGGAAGATACTGATTGATTTATTTTAGGGCTACGTGGAAGACTGCTTCGAGGGAATGCACATTCGCGTCAACACTTTTGATGAGGGCGATGTAAGTGCTGCCTTCGTGTATTGTCTCCTTGATTGATTACTTCCGCTCAAGACATTTTTTCCATTCTCCTTCATAATTTCCACGGTCAGCCATAATCTGTTTAAGTTCTCACAAGCCTGTTTTTTCCGTTTAATGTTCATGTGATCAGTTATTTAATTGGTTGCTGAGAAAACGGAAGTTTAAAAAAATAATTTATTAGCACTTACTCGAATAACAGTTAGAGCTTCGAGCGACCACTTTTCTCTTTGAAAGGAGCTCTGTTTCCTGCCGGAAGAAAAAAGAAAACATTTATTCAAATTTTTTCTGTCGGCAGAAACCTTTAACTTGAAGGGATTTGAAGGGATGTTGGCAACAAAATTTTCTCGCGTGCAGAAAATTTTGGCTCTAACACAAAATGTTATGTCGTGATGATACTTTTCATAGATTGTTCTCGACAGGAACAAATAACTTTTTCATTTTATTACCGTGCCAACTGGAAAAGTCTTTTGGATCTAGCTATTAATTTCATCCATCAATTCCAATTTTTATACACATTCAGAAGCGTATTTAATTGGAGCCTGTCATATCAATCGTTCACTTTGTCGCTCGATTGTTTAGTAAGGGGCAAGATGTTTATCTGAATATTCATCCTGTGCTAGTTTACTTGAATGTCAGTATTTATGAAACGTTTTAAAATGCTGTTGTCCAAAAAACTGCCAATTCCGCAATCGATGGTAAGAATTCCTTTTAATGGTAAAATATACTTTACAGTAATGGCAAAATATGATTCTATGGGAATCTCTTCTGAAACAATAATAAATGAGCGGAATGCAAGCAAGAAACTGTGACGTTCCCTACAAATAAATTCTTAGCTTCTTCTTTACAAGTCCTGTGTGCAGACTTTGCTTGTTCGTAAAACTTCATTTCTACGCAATGCATAATCTCCCACGTTATTTTCTTCTTTGAGTGTAGTAGAATATTGATATTTTTGTTGGCAAGCCCATGCGCTGATAGATCACCCGAAGGGAAGCGGATTTATTTCTTTAATAGCCGAATTTCATGAAAATCTGTCGTTGATAGACAAGCTGAAGTGGAGAGGCATCCCAGAGGAAATAGTGGGATGAGCACTTTTTTATCCCACCTAACTAATTACTTACACATAGTACCGACAAAAAATAAAATACTTCAAACTGTCTTCATTTTCCCACCGATACTGCTGCTCACACAAAGCTTCCTCCAAAAATTCCGCTTTTCGACTGCTCAACCGGTTCCAAATGAAAATCCGGCCGCTGTGGAAAATATGTACAAATTTTGACGTCACAGGCTGTTTATAACTCATTTTAAGGGATGGACCAGATGGAAATATGATATACGGCAACCAGTTTATGGTGTACATTGTATGCAGCATATCCCGTAATTTTAGCTTGAGTGATGCCCGGGAGACAGACAGACACACACGAATTCGCGCATAAACAACGTTGCCATAGTGCGTCTTCTCATCTAATTGAATATTCTTCATCGGTTTTGCAAATCTGAGAAAGGAAACTTTAAAAACTTCACACAAAAATTCATTCCCCAAATGACGTGAGATGTTCATAAGCATTTGTTATTTCAATAATCACTGGATTAATCCTCGAAAATGACACACGTTGGAAGAATTGGGCAATAATTCCGGTGGTCAGCGAAAGATGGGATGGGGGAGGAGGGAAGGAAGGGTAGAAAAAACTAAAGATGGCCATTTAAAGAACAGAGGTATGCGAAATAGCGGCTATTAGCTGTTTGACCCAACTCCACTCTACGCCTCAGCCAAGATATTTTCTCACTTACTTATTTGTCAGTTAATTAACTTCTCACCGTTCTATTCACTCGCTTGATGTTATCCGTCCAAATCTCATGGAAGTGACATCACACATCGATGAGGTTAAAAATTTCGCAAAAACTTGCAACACACATCGCAGAAATGTGGTCCCATTTAAAAATGAGCCAATAGATGGCAGCTTACCGTTTGGATATTGCTCAATTTGGAAGGAATGCAACATGCCACAAAAGACACGTGAAACTGACAACTTTTTTACGCGCTGCTTGTAAAACATCGATAGGATCTCCTCGGATTTTCTATATTTATTTTCACGGATCAGAACAACGCTGTCCCTTTTCCCTACCTCTCTAGGTTTGGTTACTGCGGATTCGGATAGTACAGTGTTGTGAAAATTTCAGTCATTCACTCCCGAGCTTTTCGTACGCCGTCTTTCAAAAAAAAAATTCTTTTTTCTTACCTGCATCATCCAGTTGTGCAACTTGGTTGCAATAGTTCTTCCGAATTGCAGCAGTGCTCTCCCTTCAAGTGTTTCATGCTGAACCCTGCTCTTCGAGGAATAGGCAGAATTACAATGAAGATGAATATTTGCACTTTCTTATTCCATCAAAGTCCCTATGCGGAAGTTTTCAAACTTTTTTATAATTGCTCGATTCTTTTAAGTTTGAATAATCAATTTCAGGAGCTGGCACTTTCGGATTCAGAACTGCCGCAACCGTCTCGATTCCAACAGATTCAGTGGGCATTGCAAAGGGGCAAGAAGCATTACGAGAGACTCGTCCCACCGGAAAGAGTCTGCTGCACGCTGATGTAAAATATGTGCGGTGTCTTGGTTTGCTCGAGAGTCACAATTGCAAGAAACAATTTCCTTTTCGGAGTCGAGCAATGTTTATTGCTGTCTCGACAATCATTATAACTTCCGACGCCCTTCCCCCTCCCACCTCACCCCATCACACTGTTCCACCAACATTTTTGTTAAAATCGTCAATTCACAAGTGTAAAGTTGTGTTTCATATCTATTTTCACAATCTTTTTAGCACAAGCTGTGGCGCATCAGTAATCTGAAACGTCAAACTTCATATGAAATATTCTTAACGGCCGCCAAAGCTCGTAAAATTTCAGCGCTTGCATTCCCGTGTAGACTAATCTAGCGGTCGGCCATCGGCATCGACATGGATATTAACAAAACTAATAAACAAAAGAACATTCCTTGTTAACAGTATTGCATCGAAGCAAAGTTCCGTCACGCCTAGGACATTTCCACCCCACTTTCAAGGTAAGAACAGATGTGTTTGAGCAACAAATTAAAAAACAATCAGGTTGTGAGGATGTGGAAGAGATCAAAATGGGAATATCAGACGCAGAACTCATTGCTTAGTGCAAGCATCGAACGCTTTTGCTGCTTATGCCATTTTCATCACATACATCGTCGACGTACATTTCATTCGATTTATTTCGTTTATTTTCCTAGAAGGACGATTGATCCTAAATGCAGTTCCTGTTGTTTTGATTTATTCAATTGTTCAACGAATGCCTTTGTAAAATTAGGTCTGTTCGTAAAGTCAAGACGTGCATTATAATTTTTTTAATGCTTGTAATAGTTCTGAATTAGCTTTACTGTGGTCAGCACTATTCACTGACCACTAACTACTTTATTGTCAAATTTAAAAAAACCAATTTAAATGAACTTCATTGGATTTCAGTTGCATCACAATGCAGTGGATTCTTCTTCCTTTTTTTTTTTTTGCTGTTTTCTCACATGATTCTCAGCAATAAGCATTCGTTGAAGGTAGGATCGTATATGACTTCTGAAAATGGTAACGATTCAAGTTCTTCATTCACTTGCCAAGCTGGCGCAACAGGAATTCAGCGAGTTTCATTTTTTGATTTTATTTCTCGTCAAAAAGTGTCCCTTTGTTTTACGCGTATTACTGTCAACATTCGGCTCTATTAAAGATTGTCTATCAAAATATTAACATTAAAATAATGTAAAGTGACAACTTTATAAGGGAACATGTTACGTGTGTCAGACAAAAAGTGCTTCTTCCAACAAAAGTCAATAATTAATCATAATTGGAGCCTTTTCCCGGGAACTTCATCAAGTCGCCTTATTTTGATCTTCCAACAAATTTAGCCCACACAGAAATCGTTGTACTGTCTAGGACTCTAAGAACGACGGCTCGCTTGGTGAGAAATAGAGAAGATTGAGTCCAAGTTTGACAGAGGACTACGAAAAAACCGCAGCAGGAAAAGTAAGCAGCGCGGTTCAGAATTATATTAAAATTTTCTGTTTCAGAGAATTCGAATTACGAGAAACGTTTAATCCGGGATGGGATTTGTGGTTTGTTGAAACGGCATCGTTCTTGCCACCATGATGATGTCGCAATTTTCGTTTAAATGTTTTCGATTGTTTTCTTGTTTTATTATAAAGCATTTGCATTACATCAACTTCCCCAACAATATTCTGTCGTCAGAAGTTTGCGTTAGGGAAAGAAAGTAAGTTGCCAATTGAGGTGTAAATTTGAGAATTCGTTCTGTAATTCACTTCCATATATTTTTGAAGTACAAGCCGATACAAGCAGTTGTAACAATGGGTGGCATCGATCATACATTAACTGCCGAGTATTATTGCACGGTAATATATCGGTCACCAGTGCGACAACATTCACTGACCACACTGTATATCATTCTTATTGACCGCTTAATTTTTTTTTCCTTTTTTTTTGAGAGCAGTAGCTTGTGTGTGGATAACCACCGCTTTTTAAAGTGTTAATGGATGTGCTCGAGCAATCGGCAGCGAATTTTTAAGGCACACATTCCAATTTTTTTGTTTTTAGTTTCCCCTTCCAAAAAACCTTCTTCCCCTCCCTCGCCCC
>JAARMF010003122.1:5139-22173 GCA_022844705.1 Toxascaris leonina
GTAGGGGGGGTTCTCTTGTCCAGGAAGGATGATTTGATTTTATCAGCTCGGTTGCGTCAAAAGTAATGAAATAATTTTTTTCTCCTCCTCATTAAAGAATCGATGTTTTTCAATGTATTCCCCAAGAGAGGCATTCATTACTAGTTCTTCGTAGCGCAGAGCCTAGATTTTTAGTGAAGTTGGTGTATGGCGGTTCATTTTCATCATTTATTCGTTCTCTGTTGCTCACTTATTAGATGTCTTTTCTGCCTAAAATTTTCTGTTAAAGTCTCTGAGAAGGTTTGACGAATAGCGTGCTATATACTTGCTATGCTCAGCAAGAATGCATATGCGGTTCAGGATTTTCCAATTGCTGTCACCCGAAATTGTTATGGCATTTCCTCTTTTATCCTCTTTGCCAAATGAAGCTTCACTTTGAATCCTTGCTGCTCTTTGTGAAAGTTTTGGAGAAAAAGGATCCAAAGTAACTGAGCGAAGAATTTATATGTTGGATGGCTGCTTTTTTCCCTGCATTTCGTTTAGTTTTAGTTAANTTTATATGTTGCATGGCTGCTTTTTTTCCTGCATTTCGTTTAGTTTTAGTTAAATGGTTGATACTAATGTCGGCTTTTCTCTTTCGGCTAGAATTTTGAGATTTTAATGTGTCGGTGTTTATTTGGATTGCTTTTCAGAGAGGCGACAGGTGTCCAACTGCACAAAGAATCGAAGTGGTATGCGAGCTGGAAGGAATTTTCAGAGAAAAATGTCTATTTCAATAGTACGTTTATTTTCCTCATTAACTGTTTGTTGAGATTGCTGATGTCAAAGATTACCGTCCTATAAGAACTCGTCTCCAAAAAAGCCTTCAGTAGTTTTTCGTTGGCGGAAAACGTTGGGAGTAATCAAAGAATTTGCGTTTAATATTTTACTCCATTTTATTGTCGGGGCACTTTTATGTGACCATTTTCGCACCATAACTATGCTCAGTTATGCACTTTGATGTACGAGTAAGCTGAAACGAGCACAACCTTGCGATCTTCAAGAATTATGTTGGTTCGTCTTTATCGGCGTTTATCGATAGGGTTGAAAGTAACGAGTATATAAGAGATTTATTGCAGAAATTCTGGATTGGAAAATTCGATACGACGAAAGTGAGAATGTTGCAATTCGAATGCTTCGCGGTGTCACTGATCGCATTACTTCCGTTTTTAGTAAGTTTTTATTTTAAGTTGCGTATCGTTTATTTATGTGCCAAAATGTGAATGCAGTTTTGCAGCTTTTAGAAAGCATTCTAAGGGATGACGAATCTTGAGAGTTGCATCGTTGAGTGCTACTCGATGATTGTTATTTTGCAGCGACAAAAAGCGAAGTGGCCGAAGTATTAACCGAAATAGCAAAGATCGATCCGAGCTTCGATAAGGTGGAATGGCTGCGATTTTGTGAGACGGAAGTAATCCCTAATGTACTCGAGGCTTTCATTCGGGGTGACCTCAAAGTTTTACAAGATTGGTGCCATGAAAGGGTTCGTCATTCACTTGAGCAATTTTTTGTTTTTTGATATAAGTTGATTGGATTTTCGTGTTGTGATGCCTTATGTGCTGCGCTGTCTTAAGAGGCTGTTGAATTCGAGATCCCATGAGTTGAGCTTAAAAGTCATTTCCTCACCTGGCATGAAAGGAGTGCTTTTTTGTGTTCGGATTTTGTTTCTTTGTAAACTTGATTTCTCATTTTCAGAGTTCTTGCTCATTCTTGTGAAAATATATACTACGAAAATTTACGAACTTATTTTATATTAGTATTTTCAAGTGCCTTTTTCGGAGTCTTAACTGAAAGCGAAAGATTTGCTTGAACTAACTGCTTCGGAGAAATTAAAAAGTCAGTGGGTAATGAAGAGAGTTGTTTAATGTGCAGTTGTGAAATTGTTTAGGCATACAACGCATTGGCAGCAGTTGTCAAAGAATACAAGAAGGTCAACTTTAGTACGGCGGACTCTCGGGTTATCGATATAAGCAAAGTTGAGGTGAGCTTTGCTTCAACACTGCTATACATCTTTGCATTAAAGGAAGCGAGAGTGGCTATTAATGAGTAATTTCTGGATTGTTGTTGGCTTTATTGAAAGAGGGTCTGTTTTGGGGGGACGTTCCAACGGTACTATCGATGGATGGATTTGTCTTAGTTTTTTTAGAGAAAAAAATTGGGAATTGTTTATGTAAATCTGTAAATGTTTGGCGGAAAGGATGTGAAAGGGATTTCGAAAACGAGGGGTCGATTTGTTGGATGCTACTTATTTTCTGTTATTGTTGCGTGCTTCGAATATAGTCTTATGGCTCTTTTAAGCTTTGATAGTATGGAGATTTTTGCATATTTGTTTGAACGTGTATGTACTCATGGAGGTATTGCAACCATGAAAATTGGCTTGCGTTGTTGTTCTTCTTCTTGCTTTGAAGAAATCTGGCACAAATGTGTTGGGGGCTGCTTCCCTTTATGTCAAAGAGTGGATGAATGTTGCTTGTTGCAGATGGTGTCCGGAAAGATGATGGAGCAAGGCCCCGTTCTGATAATAACATTCCAGGCGTTCATGATCAACGTCGTGAAGAATCTGGAAGGCAAAGTTGTACAGGGTGACGAAGTTCGTATTTCGTTTCAGTATTTCTAGCGGGGTCGATTGTTGTTGTATTAAAAGAACTTCATCTATTTCTGAAAGCGCTCTCCCCAAGACGTTTTCGTAAATGCGTATTTTCTCGGAAAGTTTTTTCGCTCATTGCTACTGGAATTTGTATATAAGGCAGGTTAATACCTAATGATACAGTTGAAGTAATGCGCGACGATGTGATTTTCGTTGTAGCTGCCACACCGTTGTCGCGTTTTGGAATCATCCCATTCTGAGGTTTTGGGCTGCCAGATGCTTAGTTTTTTCAAACGTTTGCGGCGAATATGAGCGTTATGAGGTGCTTGGCACGCTGAATTCAGGTTCAGTTGCAGCAAATTTTAGAGCCGTGCGTTGTTCACGAATCGCAAACATGTTGCCGAATGATGCTAAAGGAAAATTTTGCAGAACAACCCAGTACGAGTTCATCACGTTTGGGTGATGTGTCGCGACATGGAGGAGTACAATCCAGCAGTAGCATGGAAGTTGTTAGAGGTTCATATGCAAGAGGGCGCTCTCGCCGTTTAGAATCGCTTCGTCCTTATGCCCGATCCGATCATCTGCTGCCTTCTTTCCACAGTAACAAGTTGGTGGAAGTTCATTGAGAGGAATGTGCAAGTCACGCATGGGCAATATCTTCCCACACTGAACGGACACATTCTTGTCTTGCGGTCTTTAGAAAGGAATTTTTGCTTGAAATTTGTGGAGCACTTTTTAGAAGCACAAAATGTCATGTCGTCTAGTGTTTTCGACTTACTTTCGATTGGCGAAATCTGCATGTTGAAGAATATGTTAAATTTTGGTGGGTTGCAATTACTCCTGAAGTAGCAAGAGTTGTAATATTTATTAGAATTATGAAGGAAGCTCATGCATGGTTGAAGTATTACATTTTTCGTTGTTATTAACAACACTGTAGTTATTTTAACAACAAAAATGGCTTCATTTCAAAGAAATTATTAGCGGAAGTAATGATTTTCTGGATAATGTTGAGACTTCCGAAAATCTGCTCATTACCATTGGAATAGGTTGCGCACTGTCTGTTTCGTACAGTTATTTCTGTAGTGCTCCCTCAAATGGTCACAATTGTAATTCCTGTAGTTCTTATAGTTTACATGAGAATGAGATTTTTTATCGATGAAACTTCTAGGATTTCAACTAGTTGTTCACTGTTTCCATATTTTGTTCTCTTGTCCAGGACTTGTTTTCTGCACATATGTTGACCTTCATTCTTCTGGCATTTCTCGACGGTGATAATAGCTTGTTGTCAAAAGGAACACTCTTTACATTTTCGTTGATAGCATTAGTCCGTGGAAATTGTTCCTGCTCACTTTGCAGTCGCAGTTTTAAAAATGCAGTCGATTTTCCTATGAGATGTAGCCTTTTACTGAAAGAATTTGAGGGTTTTCGAATTCATTGATTGTAGGAAGCCGTAAATTTTTTTGTGGATTGCTAAGTTTCTTCGAAACATGTGTGCTTTGACGACATGTGTGCATTAGTCACGTCTTCACAAAGAATTCAATAAAGCAACCCCCTTGCTTATAAAAATTTTTCCGGGTCGAAAGATCCGCTCCATCCCCTCCCCGGTGATAAAAGTTCATGCTCTTTGTAAGCCAACGAGAGTTGTATCACTGAGAATATTTTTCCTTATTAGTTCTGAGATGAACGGGTCAAATGAGGTGAGAGGTATATTACGATGCGATCGCTGTCCAAAAAATGACTAGAAGGCACTGGCGTTGTAAGAGACAAGAACGTGGCAAAAAGGAAGAATCACTTCATTCGCAGATGTTTTGGCCAAATCGAGAAAAATAAGTCACGCATTTCTTTCTGGGGGGGGGGGGGGGGGGGGGGGGNTTTCTAGGTCTTCCTGTTAATTGAGATGACACTTTGCAGTGAAATTTCCTTGTATGAGGAAAAACGAATGGACAATTGTTCTGAGGGAATTCCTAAGACATCCAATTTTTAATAGAATCAAACAAACTACGGAAACTGCTGTACACTGTTCTATATATTTTCTTCAGAAATACTTCATGTGATCACCTTTTTCTTTAATTTGGCGAGTTTTGAATATAGTGCAATGAGTCACAAGCAAACTGTGGCTATTTCACTTTTTCATAAGGGTTTCAGGAGACCCGACGTTCTGGAGGGGAATGAACTAAGTTTTGAAGTCGACTTCCAAAATTGCACTGAATTTTGACTACTTCATTCGTTTTTTATAGTTTAAGTGTGAGTGGCAAGAGCAATTTTATGGAACTCTGATCTTTAATGGTGCAATAAATCATTTTTTTTTTTATGTAGGCGAGAGTGGATTATCAAGAATGATTCACTTTCATTGTCAACAAGTAGCCGGAAAATTTCGAAGATGTCGGAGCTTCATCGAGGGCGACGGAATCTTATTGTTTTCTCTACTTTTGTCTCGTTCTTTCTCCGGATGTCTACACATCATGCTTTTTCTACACTAGCTAAAATTTGAGGGGGTGGCATTTACCCTCTTTGCTCCTTCTCTTGTTCGAGTATTCCCTGCCAGCAATTGCATATCTGAATTACTAAGCGATTGTTTTTATTCAGAAATTTTTGTTGTTGCGTAAGGGAACATGAAATTCGTTTCGTTAAAGTGTAGTATCTTACAAATATATGGTGCTAGGTTTTTGAGAGTAGAATGGAAGAATTGCTTTTTTTGCCAAATCAGTCGTAGCAAAGATCTTGTTCTGTTTAGGATTTTCTGTTGTAAATGATCAGCTTTTCGAATAATCCGCATTGTTTTCGCGGTGACCTTCAAAGGTCGCTTTATCGAGCACTCCCAATCTGTTATATTCGAGGCTGCTCAGAGAAGCGTATGAAAATTTTCCACGTAATTATGCCTTCTCCTAGGGTTTTCAGGAATGTTGACCATAGTATGGATATCGTAATGTTTATTTATTTGAAGATGAGTTGCTTCCAAGACGCACTAGTAGAGCGTGATGGTCGATGTTTCTAAGGACGCTTTCCACCGAAAGTGCAGACGTTGTTTTCAGTTTTACCTAGCTGTATTGGCGCTTCTTTTAGCATTCTGTGTGAATATAGGATTCGGGTTTCTTTTTGACATGAGGGAATTGTAATCTTTGCGTGAATGACACGCCTTACACATCGTGGGACACTTATGCATTTGTTGTAATAATCTGTCAGTGAGTGACCATCGTGGCCATCCCCATTCATAGATGTTTTCACAACGAATCGATTGCTTCATGTTCAAATGAACTTGTTTGCGTACAGCCGGGTATTATTATTTCTCGTCGACTGTGTCTTGTCGTTGTTGTTATTTGTTTTGTCGTTTATTTTTGCTACATTGCGAACCGTTCTAGACTTCTATACGTTTCACAATGAATTAAAAGTGTTTTTTATTTCGGTGCAGCATTACGCCGTGAATTATTGTGGCGGATTGAAGCAGAAATGAGCAAAATAATAAAGGTGAGTATGAGTATGTAAGATGCTCAAAAGTCGTTATCTCAGCTCACTTTTTAATGCCTCCTTATTTTATTTAATTTCGTTGGTAACGAAGGATTTTGGAAATCGGTTCTGGAAATTGATAGCTTTGTTTTGAATTTTCAAAATTTGAGCGGGTGTGGTGAAGGTGTTTGTTGCAAAACACTTCAGCTGCACATTGTGTGATAAAACAACGAAGAACTTGCAAAGAGTATTGAAGGATTTCTATATGCTGCAGAGGGAATTTAATCATCGGAAATGCAGTCTGAAATAGAAATTTTGTTGGTTACGCAAAGTGACTCCAAGTTTTTGGTGATTATGAAACAATTTGCAGTCAAAAACCGTTTCACTGCATGATTTTTGATATAATTGACAACATGTTTTATCGAAGACTCAATTCTGTTACATTTTAATAGTTTATGAATCGAACTTGAAAATATCTAGCAATCGTTAAGGGATTGGGTGTCAGTGACGATCTGCTTCGCTTGAAATAATGCCATTTGTTGATGAAAGGGCAGAAAAATGCTTAGAGAAAAACAATGTTACAGTGTTGGGTCAGTAATTGTTCTGAGTTTGTGAATGTAAAATTCCATCTCTAAACTGTACTTTATGGCTTGTCAAACGATAAAGCGATGAGGGCGTTTGTGGCTTGGTGGACTTTTTTTTGAAGCAGAGGGTCATAAATGAATTAAAAGTCAACGCGAAGAGGCAACTTATGGCTTTTAACGTCCATGGGTTGCTAAGACTGATTCCTGAATGCGAGGCTGGTTTATATCCTCAATGTGGGATTGTTGTGGGTTGACATTTAGATCAATCTCATATCTAGGAATATTTCACCATAGGGAACTCAATAGAAGAAATATTGGCAGCTGCTACGAAGAATAATCTGATGATTATACCTGCGCAGTTTTCTGCGCATTGCGTGAAGTTTGTTGAATCATTGCTCCTTTCAACATCCCCCGAAGAGGATTGAATGCCTGCCACTTCTTTTATTGGCCAATCACAAACAGCAGCAGATGTTTTTACGATGTGGCTGTTGCAGGAATCTTGGGCTTCAGTTTAGTAAGGCGGGTGTGAGTGCCCTGTTTCCGCTTCTTTTTGACTTTCGTTTTAGGTGTTCTGAGCTTACTGTAAGCGGATTAGTCACTGTCGTAATGGTGGACCACACACAGTCTTCCATCTTTCGGTTGAATCAACCGGCGGACTGAAAGTAAAGCGGTTGGTATTTTGCCAGCTTCCGACTACCTTTCTTGAAAGTTCATGCTGTTACATCTTGGGCGAGATCTCGAGGGAATTTATGTGGTTCCTATGTTTGTACCGTTTGGCTGGATTGGATTGTGGCAATTGCTTCCTACAGCCTCTTCCATCTTTTCCCTTTCCCCCCATCCGGAAACAGTCGTGATTGGGAATCTGAATGGTGCCATTATACGTTTTATGTTTTAAAAAACATTTTTTATTGTTTTCCCAAGCATGACGATATCTGAACACCGAATGGGGTCATTGCAATAATGTCCATTATTGTCGAAAAGGGAAAGTGCACAACTAGATTTAAGTCTTTTTTCCCCCTTTTAAACGAGATCTTCTGTGAACAATTCGTTTTTGCGTCATATCGCCTCCGTTCAATTTCTCTCTCCTCATTTCTTAGGTCACACTATCACTTTAAATTCGTTCACTTTCTACGCTTCCAGCATTTGCTTCTTTATTGATCTCACATCTCTTGACTACCTTATATCGCTATGCATTCAACCCTTAATAGTTTCTTGATTTTACCTTTCACCTTTATATCGTATAGCACTGTAGATTTATTCCAAGCCCACCAATTGTTATCACGTTGCATTTGAGAGAAATTCATATTGAAACTTCGTTAGTCAATTGTTTTTATAGCCGAATTATGTTAAGTAAATCGTTTACAATATAACTTCTTCTGATAATGAGCGTGTTGTTTGCAGCGAATTTGTGATTGTGCAAAAGGTGTAGCCAATGTAACGTTTATCAAATGCGGATAATTTTGCAATTGTTCGCTACCACTGTTATTGCTTGGAAACAATTAAAGAAGCTAGCCAAAGGAGTTGAACAAAATGAGCTTTTGCATATTGATTTTTTGGCTAGTCATCTTCATGAGTTGCATAAAAATGCTAAAATATGCTAAATAGTGCCCATTTTTCAAATTTCTTTCAAGCCGATCGACATGAAATGAAAATCCCACAGTTGAAAAGTTAAAAAGAATTTTTGGCGCATTTAGATATCTTGAGCTGCATCAGATATTGATTGATCAATGCACATGCGATGCAGACTGTACGACAAACATGCGGACAGACACATACATACACACAGACATGATGCAGCCGCATTGCAAATCGCACATGCAAACTTGCGAAAGCACAAAATCAAGCATTTTTTGAATGATAGGTAGAGCATGTACCTTGAATATACCTGTATGTAGGTGCGTACTAATAAGAACACTACAGGCAGGCAAAACAGTGCCAATCTCCAATGCTTCGGTCATCAGTGATTCATCATATGGGTCATATTCGCTCCATTGTTACAGTTTTCCAAACAGCTTTGTAAAATTTTTTGTTCGCATTGATGAGGAAACAATATGAGAACAAAAGAATGGTTGTGTGGAGAGAGAAAAGTACTGAAAAGATTTAGCATTGAATTAAGTTTTGGCCAGAAATGTAAATATATAATAGGAAGTAGATTGTAAAGATGTGAATCCATTAAAAAGAATTATTGATGTCAATACGAAGTTTGAGCACAACAAAAGTGGGGTACCGATTATGGCGTAATAAAATAATGAAGTTAAATCAATCTGCTATTTGGGTGAAGCTCTATTATGAACTATTTAGCGGCAATCACTTACTCTCCTCAAATTCATGCTCTTTTCGCGGTATAATCAGTAAAATTCACTTCTGAAGCGTTCCAAAAAAAAAAAAACGATCGGAATTATCAGCATCCTGTCTATACATCGGTGGATCGTCTGATCGGTGGATGAGGAAAATCCCCTCAAAGAGCATCCACTTCCGTTGATCTGCATTGGGTTCCGTTCATTGTGCAATACACGCTGACGGATACGTACACCTGCCGTATCAGGCAATTAACACAGTTTCATGGGGCCTCGTTTGTCAGAATTTTTTACGGGAAATACATTAAAATGGTCGTTGAAACACTACGATCCTCCCATCTATAAAAAAAAAAAAAAAATCCGACATGCATTTAATGCTTCTTATTTGGTCAGTCCACGTAATCACCACAATTGTCTAAGTCGGAAATCAAATCCAGTCAGCTCAAAACTGATTTGTTGTCAATTGAGCAGGTGATATTTCCTGTCAGAAATGCTCATCTCATTGTGCAATAAGTTTGTTATTCGATTTCATAGAGTGTTTAACCTTAATGCACTTTCCGTAACAACGCGCTTAGCTATAATTCACTGTATTCAGTGGTGAAGTGGAATACGATATGGCTTATTTTGTAGTAAGCGAGTCAACTGAAGAGTGCGAAACTTGGCAATAGCGAGCATAAGGCAGATGATGGCAGCATGCCTAGCAACGTGATAGTAGACGTGTCGTGATGATGCTACATTCTGCGGGCAAACTTCATCCACATAAAATTGCACAAAATTTACCACATTGCTAAATATTTGATACGCTGACATAACATCGATGCATTACGCCAACGTTATGTCCACTCAAATTCTGCACTCTCTCCATATGTGATGCATATACCACCCTTAGTTTATAAATGGAGTTTTACAATTTATTCACTTATTCCCTCAATTAATCGCAGCTTAAATTAACGATGCTTCTATGCTTTGTCGTAAATTTGCATACCGGAGAAGTGTATGTGATGTAGAAAACGTGCCCTAATGGATTGCATCTGTGTAGTATCTAATGGATAATCAGTTGAGGATAATGTGATAAACTGCGCCGCGATCAAAAATACATCACATAAACATGCTTGAAATAAAAACCCCTCAAAACACGGGGGGGATGGAGGGGGGGGGGGGGGGGGGGNTTCAGTGTGCAATTTGAACAATACAGAAATATCTCAGTCATTGTAGGCAGTCAGCGACTCCCTAACCGCCGATCGTCAACCAGAATGTTTAGTGTGCGCATCCGCTTTGCTGCGATAGTCGTAAGAGGAATTCATCGCATTGATTTGGTACTTCTAACTGTCTGTAATACTAAATTAACTGCAACGAAGTCCTT
Source organism: Toxascaris leonina (assembly GCA_022844705.1). Classification (NCBI taxonomy): domain Eukaryota; kingdom Metazoa; phylum Nematoda; class Chromadorea; order Rhabditida; family Ascarididae; genus Toxascaris; species Toxascaris leonina. Next base: position 15,433 of record JAARMF010003122.1, read on the forward strand.
TCAAAATAAGTTAGTCGTTTATTTGTGAGAGAAGAATTATTTTGAGAGGATGGCTGCTGTCATAACATCCTTTAATGATATTAGCAACAAGCTTCAGGTCTTCCGTGGCCGTTTTTCCCTAGCTCATCTCTAAATTGCATCAATTTGAGTGCCTTTGTTAGAATATTTTCCTTCATGCCTTAACTTTCATAGATGAAAATGTCACGTGCGTACTCCCTCGTCAGCAGATTCAATTCGGGATTCTGCAAACATCCACCTGTTGGATGCAAATACAGCCCTTTCCTAAATTCTTAAAAAACGATTTCCACTTGAAAACGAACAGCAGCCTCTACGATATCACTTGATCACTTGATTGACCGGACTATCGAACGTCGATGACGCTGCCGGTCACAATGCGCTTCCATCAGGGTACTGAGACCCGTGGTTTTGCATTGTTGTAGCCAATAAGTGACGCCACCCCGCTGGCCAGGCGAGCACGCCTAGGCTCTACGATATAGCAGAAAAAAAAACGACTTCATCAATACGTCAGAACTTTATCAGCCATTCTCGTTGAAATAACAAAAATTCTGCATCAATAATCGGTTTCATGCATTAAATCACGTGATACCTCTCTCTACGAGTTATTTCATTGTGCATTAAAGTGATCAAGCATGAATATGATCATCAGCATAGATTCTAAATGCAGAATTGATTATAAAACTCTTCCCTCAAGTGATTTTGAATTTGCAGCAATTTGGTGAATAAATTTTCACTTATGGGCATTTATTCGTTGTGAATATGGATGACAAACAACATTTGCTAATCAACGACTGATGAACAACATGATATCTGTCCTCAACGACAGGTATGATATCTAAAGACGTCCTCAAAAGTGTGAAGCTGAGAGACAAGAAATTTTCCTTTCGTAAACACTCTTGAAGATTGATTGCGCGTGCTCGATGATATGTATGAGGAAAAGATGGCATTGAGGGAAAAGCTGCTCATTATGCAGGTGCAATAGAGAGATGATCGCATATCTCTTAACATGGATATCTATATGCGTGCTGAGTATCACTGCTGAGGTGAATTCGGAGCATTCGATGAACTTACCTCAGGTGGACGAACGTCGACACGATGCGATCAAGCAACCTACTTCAGCAGGTAATTAGTACTTTACTTTTCTTCTTCAGTATTTCTTCGTATCTGTTCTCTAAGTTGGTCTTTCTCTAGTTCCCATTTCATTTCACTTTGGACCGATCCCGTTTGCACATTTCTTGACCACTGAAACTTTGTTCTATTTTTTTGAAAGCAACCGATTCTCCGCACTATCTGCGATGATAGTACATAATTGCATGCTGCTTTTTAATCACTATATAACATTTTCTCAGCGAATCCCAATTTTTAAATTCTCTCGGTTAGGAAATATTATCAGGCTAAGCAATTGTGAGTGGCTTTGAAGAAAGACACAATAAGAATAGCAAACAAATCTATTTCATAGTGAATATTGCAAGACTAGTTACTTGCAGCACGTGACGCCAAGATGGCGTACTTCGATTGGAAACGATCCGAAGAATTCGATACCGCCGAGTGAGTGTTGAAATGAGCTCCTATTTTTACTGTACAAGAAGATCCAAGAGGTGGATTGAAGGAAGGGGGTGGGAAGCGACAATAGAGGATGTTTTTTCTGCGTAGGCTTTTACATCTTTGCAGTTTTGCAGCTTCTGGTCGCTCAGAATTTTACGGTCAAGTTTGCAGTGAAATAAAAGTCCTCATTGTTTTCTTTCGCACTTCATGTTATTATAGAAGTGTGTTTATAGTGGGATGGAGAAAAAAAAGGATAAAAATAATACTGCCTCCTTAATGATGTTAAAAACTTTAATTGCTGGTAGATACTGCAAATTGCTTGCGCCGAAATATAAATTAGAAGACGAGGCCTATTGCAGCGGTTGTTCACTGCATGCTTATATCCTCCGCTATGATAACAGTAATTTAACTTGCGTTTTTGAATGGTCACGAAGAGGTAATGATCGTAATAACTGACGGTGGGGATTATCGTGAGATATGATCGCGGTTCGGAAACTCCGATTTTGAAACATAAAACAGCTGCCTATGCTGCATTAGGCTCCATGCTTTACTACAACTTAAAAAAGCTGCAGCCATCAAATACTTCTGTCGAGAATTATAAGGCACGCTGTCTTTTTTCCGCGCCAACTGCATAACTTTTTTTGAGAAGCAACCGCCGCCAACTTTTAAAGAAGCAACTTGCGATGGTGGCTACACCTGCGCCCAGTTCAACAAGATCATATCGACAGGAGGATAGCAGGAACAAGGAAGCAAGTTCTGAAATAGACGAACAAACGCCAATGGGATGGGCAAATGAAGTCGGCTCTCACTCCGAACAAGAGCCAGAAATAATAAACGAGCATGCGGCAATAATTTCACCACAAGATATCGCAAGACAAGAGGCAAACTTAATAGCGCCAAAACCATTGCTTATGACCGACAGCACTACATGGGTGGAAGGTGTGCTCGCGCCAGTTGCGAAACCTTTGCCAAAAATATTTGCTGGACCTGTTTCGCCAGACACCGGTCGCACAATCCCACAATTTTCCGGAGAAGAATTCAGATCAGCAGAAGATTGTGAAACGGTCGATGAGGTGATTGCGAATGGCAATGATTCGATCCTCTTGCAATCTCTACGTGAAGGTGAGTCTTATTTGCAGATGTGGGTAGTATATGCTTATAATAAAAACGACACATGATTAGGTGAGCAGAATCGAAGGAACAATTTTGCCTTGTGGATGAAGAAGGTGAGCTGGCCATGTACACTCTCTCTGAAATGCATCTCTAAAATCTTGCAGTCAGATAATTCTAAAAACAATTACCGAGAGAAACCGACTAAAAAAATCGGCCCAATATAACACCCTAAAATTCTCGCGTAAATATTATTGGCAATGATGCTCATCGGAGAAGTTACTATTTTTTTTAATGCGCATATCCAGTTAGCACTGAAGCGGAATGAAAATATCCCGGAGAAAAAGGGAACTGCAAAAGACGACAGAAGTTATAAATATTATTGACGAATGCTTTAAGCTAGCGGACGACTCGAAACGAGTGCAAAATTATTCATGAACGCGTTGGCTGCACGAATCTACAACACGATACTTAGCAACAAAAGCATCGACGATTACGACAAATTCGTTCGTCTCAAGATTATGCTGCTCGAGTTCATTGGTTTGAACGAGGAACGAGCAAAGAGTTTACTTCCGCTACGCCTTGGAAAATTCGGAACTTTGCAACAATTGCTTGCATGCCCATAAGTAGAATCTTTATTGAAACTCAGGCATTTCTATGATAATGCGGAATTTTTAAGTGGACTGTTGTAACCGTCGACGCCTATTACAACTCTGAAATCAATATAGCTTGTCACAGGTTGGCGATGGTAAATTTCTCGGTCGCTCTCATTTAATCAGAGGTCTTACTATCGCGACGGGATTTCTAATTGTTTTTCCATTGTATAACGCCATGCACCACCTCAAGAAGAAAAAAGAACGCTCGGCTTCTTTAAGATAGTGACCATAATTGCAAAAAAAAAAATTTCAGAACAGGAAGTTGAAATTTAAGGTTACGGAGAAGCAAGAAGACAAAGAGTGATTAATACAACAAGACCGACAAAGCGTTCTAGATGTGCGCGTATCCTAAAAACGTTTACTGCTGGATAAGAGGGCCATTGTAGAAATGAGTGGCCGCCTAAAACTCTAAGGAGAAAGATGGAAATGGAAGGAAAAGAAAGAAGTAGGACTGAGAGAACGGATAGGTGGAAAATATCCGTAGAAGAAATTAAATGTTCGGCGGAATGTCACAGTTCTAAATGACTTTGGTAGGGCTCTAATGAGAGATGATTTAATCAAAAGCAATGTGTTCTCCGACTTTTTGTTTTCAGTAAAAAGTAGCAATTGCTGGAGAGAAGGAAACTTGCAAATGAAAAAAAAACATGCTGCTGCACGAATGGAAATCAAAATAAATGTCGGCTACGCAGCTTTTGGCTNAACATGCTGCTGCACAAATGGAAATCAAAACAAATGTCGGCTACGCAGCTTTTGGCTTTGTAGGTTAGAGGAAATTTCTGCACTTATAGAAGCTTTAGCTTGTTAGGGCCTCTACTTGATGTATGTTAAATCGTTCTTCTTTAATTCAGAATCAATGTTGAAAAGTTGTTTTCGCGTAGACATCAGACTGTTACCGGTGCTCAACAATGAAACTTTTTGGGGTTACTACCATTTTGATATATCTGACTGTTTATCAAATATATATAAATTATTGGCGACCAAAATATTTAAATCTTTGAGTGCTCCTACCATCGATTTTCTTCCTTCTTAAAGCCATTCATCTTAGGTATATAACAACGGAAATGTTGCACAGTTTGTGGAAACTCATCACGATTGCTCATTAGCGATAGACAGTACGCTTTTCGATGCCTACAGATAAGGCTATCAGTACTCATCGTGGTAAAATCTCTCGAAATATTCACTGGCAATTGCATTGTTCAGATATCGCAGCTGAAGCTTTCATTGACGCAGAAGTGAGCTGAGCGTTATTGCAAAGCATAGGTAGTTTATGCCGTTCGTGCCTGGAACATTTTTCCTGAAAATGTTACTGAAATGCAAAATATTTCAATGTTTGTATGTCAATTCGACCCTTCCGATTTATGCAGTATCTATGACTTCCTTTATTGACTATATATATATATATATATATATATATATATATATNNNCCCTCAGTAGACAAAGTTTTCAATGGTCATGAAAACGGGAATGATTATCAAAGTCCGAGTCGGACTGCAGTTTGCTACAACATGATTTCTGTGCATAATCACTGATTGTTACAAATGCGCAATTTCCTCTTTTTGTCAAAAAGGGCATCTGTCTGCGTGTATCACTTTATCTTTGAATCACTTCTGTTACAAATAATACAGGTATGTATTAATATAGATACAGATATATTAGAAATACTTTTCGACAATATGATTCATGTACTTCATTTTATTTTGATGTTTCGCCGCTTTGTGCAGCTTTCTGTATCCGATACGAATAAAGGCTTGCACTCAGTGAAAATTGCACTCAAAGAAGATCACTTCTCTGTTTAGCTAAAACGGGAATTCGCACCCTGAAAGCTATTAGCCACTTCCGAAATGCTCACCCCCTCCGCTGACCAAGATGCAAACGCAGACCCAGTTTTCCACATTATTTAAAGTCTCACAAAGTATTTTTGAAAAAGTAATGGTTCAACTCAACTCGACAAGTGCTTACCACTCCGTGTTTCAAGCGTTTGTTTACAGGTTCTCCGATTTATATTTGGTCTCACAGGCAAATGAGATGCAGTACAAAGTACTTTTCCGATATAAACTGTAAAAAGTCTGTTTGTTGAAAGTGAAATTGAAAGGGAACTTATGAGGAAGGAGAGAGACTGCAACAAAGGAGTTACGGGGATGGCTTCCCTACAAATGAATAGTATCAGTAAAGACGTAGACAAAAGAAAACAGTTTATGAAAACATTGGTTACGTTAACGTGCTCGTCACAGCTTCCGCGCTTTTAAGTTTCTGAAGTTTCGTAGCCTGTTCGAATCTTTTTCAGAAACTCTTAACACCGACTGCGCTCACTTGGAGATCGACCATCCCACCCATTGCAGCTCCAGGATGGGGGATCGTAGGGTATCTAAGCATTTTAGCTGAGATGTGTCTAGTAAACAAGGCATAGTGAATTCTCTCAAAATTCACTGGAAGTGGTGAATAATTTCTTTGCGAGAAACTGTCGCGTTGACCGAAGTATGGAGTGAATGCCTCGAAATTTTGTCGAGATAGCGCTCATTATTTAGGCAAGGATAGGGGTGGAAGCAATTCATCAACTGAGAACACGCACCAAATTAGCTGCTGTCGTGAAGAAGTGCAAACCACTTATTCAACTATACACGACACAAATATGAAAGGAGTTTCAAAACAATAACTCATCACATCGTGCGCTTCACCTCAATGGCGCACCAACTATATAATCTTAATAGTTTTATCTTGGTGGTTCGTATTCTGCATACTATATACCACCTTTGCTTTTCGTTATTGATGATTGGTGCATTCGCATTACTCGCCATTTTTCGAATGTGACGCTATAAAGCTTTTCAAGTTGCGAATTTTGACCTCAGATTTTTTGTGCACGTATGGCACATCAATATGCAGGTCAAATTCGTTAGACAGCCCCGTCTGTTAATTCTAGGTCGGGGTTTCATCCAATTTCGATTAATTCAAATGTATTTTCTAATTATTCAGTGAGCGATTTGTGCAAGTCACGCACTTCTTTGTTTCTGAGCGTGGCGCTGGCGTCGTTTTGTTGTTCTGCTGGTTAAATGGGATGAGGCCGCAATCGAGGATGACGGAGTGGATAGTACGGTTGATTGATCGTTGCAAATTGAATGGTTATATGCCGAGCAGTCCACCTTTGTCTATTGTCGTTCATGTAGAAAGATGTAGCGTCAAGAATATACTGTCCTTTTATACAAATGTATATATGTAGCGGCAAGTACTAATTGCGCAGGGCATTACATGCTTTCCATCAACGAGTCCCGCTCCAGACTGGCGGACTTTCATGTCTCAAAGTTCAGTCAGCTCCGTATGGAACGTGGAGATGACTCAGACCGGTGGAATTCTGGATGTAAGTTGCTCATCCGGGTCTTTTCCTTCGGATTCTGGTGCTGACAGGTGTTTTGAAGG
>JAARMF010003123.1:0-22168 GCA_022844705.1 Toxascaris leonina
TTGTTAAATTTTTCCGCAGCTTTTCTTTTCTCGAACTTGTAATATTAGCATCTGTATTGCTTATATAACGTTGCGTGTAATTTATGCAGTCTCATTCTCTTTTATTGTTGTATGATTGCAGAGATCGTCATGAACATGGCTATTTATTTGCTCTTTGATGCTTGGTAGCTTGTTGTATTAGCATGGAACATTGAATATAGAACGATGCCTTTATTGCTTGTTCTATTTTGCAAAGATTCGTCGCTTTATATGCAAATTGATTGGAAATTGATCGAAGGTTTACGTTGGAGTCTATAATTGAGAGTAGATGGCTAAGGAGTTGATTCCTTTTGTTGCTTTATTGGTTATTTCGTATATTTTAGTTCATTTGCGTTTCCTCCAGTTAATTAGTGATCCTTCACAATTCATAAGGATCAACGAGATGTTTGAAGAAAATGTCATCGGTGATCATTTCTTCATCATCGACTAACCGAAACCATTCATCCGTGGAATTTTTTCATTACTGGTGGCCTATTGTCGGGTGAATGAACAGAAACAGACCGACGGGCCAAAAATAATTTTACGAGAGCCACTATTTGTTGAGATAATGGAGCCACCGTGTGGATCTTGTTGCTTTCACCAATTCGAAATATACCTGGTCAAATTTATTGAATTCCTGAAATTCTAATAATTATTTCCTAAGCCAAGTTGGAGTTATGAACACAAAAATCTGCAATCCAATCCTGCCTCGAACGATTCTTTTCTGTAGTAAAATAGAGTCCATTCGAAGAAGAAAACGGTGAAAAGGCCAATGGAGAAGATATATATTGGTCTGTATATTGTATTGTAATGATGCACATTGCTAACGTTTTGATGCCTTCAGTTGTCTGCGGTAGTCTTAGATGATATTCACGAAGATTCTCTAGCAGCTATTGCCGTCGACTCAAGAAGTATACCATCACACTCTTCAGATTTCAGAAATGTTTTTCAATGCTCTTAGCATCGAATCAACCATACTGATGTGGAGGCATTTGCTCGTTTGTATTCGCCGGATGATTTTCAATCGCATCCTTGAGAATTTTTGGAATACGTGATTGTCAAGGGCGATGAGCAAGTTAGGTCGTCATTTAGCGCAGAATGAGTTTGATTCGCTGCACTAAGCAATTTCAGAACGTTTTAAGGGATCGACTTTCGGATAGAGGCATATATTCGTTGAGTTATTCGACACTCCTTCTCTTCTCAGTAAATTTTTGCGCAGATACTGAGGATATATCCGTAACACAAACAATGAGTAGCTACATCTCTGAATATTTTCTTCAAGTAGTAGTTGCGATTGCCTATTTATTTTCATTTGGAAATCGTTTATTGTGATGCATTGCAATATGTTATGCTCAACAATTTCATTGCAATATATTAGAATACTTTCCCACCTTTATCTGAGGATCTTCATTGAAAAATTTTAGTTCACGTAGGAAAATATCTGAAATAGAATGGGGGAGGGGGGGAGGGGGGGNGGGGAGGGATTTCGGGAGATTTCGGTAAGGGAGTGGAGAAATGAATGTTGCTTTAGTAAACTGCATTTAGATGCATCCATGATAATGAAGTCATATTAAGCTGCCGCTTACCACCATTTTTGGAATGTAACAGAGGCAAAAAGCATCGACACAGACGCTGTTCGTGTCAGGCTCATAATTGCAATTCGCCTCTCATTTGCTTACAATTGTGTTGACATTGTCAAAATTAAACCTATCGTTTTGCTTTTCTTAGGACCACTCCTCGTCTAGTCGCACAAAACTGCCAGCCATATTTGCTGAGCTTTCGGTGATCTCTTCACCTCCCTTTCTACCCCCCACCCCTCCCCCCCTCCCCCTGTGAGAATATCTGAAAAATTCATGTGGTCGAGCTGGTTCGACCTTTATACTAAGAGGACTGAACTGGCCGAGTCGCTGTGCAATGGGGACGTCACGTACACTTATTGGTCTTCCTTTGGACACTTGGAATGCTTTTTTGGAGAGCGCTACTTATGTGAAAATGAAACTGCACAGCAGAATCTAGTGCTTCACGCTATAAACTTCGTGAGTCTGAGAAAAAAAAATTTCAAGACTGTTATTGCAACCAAAAATGGCGTATTTCAAAGTTCATTGATTGCTAGCAATTTTTTAATTTCTCGACGTTATGCTATCCTTTCTTTATTTTCCTCTGATTGAGAAATAGATAAAAAATTACAAAACATTACATCTTGTTCATCTACTGCTCGCATTATTCCTTGAAATCTCTGATTTATCGACTAAATAAACGACTCAGTAGGACTTCCTTTTCATCGCGATATCTATTTGAATCGGAAGAGGAGTGTTTACTACTAATTTACTTAGTAATAATCCAACGATTACTTAATCATTATGGTTGGTTCACAAAGTTGTTGACTGCGCTTACAGAGGGCATTTCATCAGGGTAATACTCATCGCGATCGTTTCGCCTGACTTATAAAGAGGTAGGGCCACACCTCAACAGCAATTCTCTCTCACCCTTGCTCACATGAGGCATATTTCTTTTGTTTATTCAACTATCCATGTTCGTGTCTGAATAATGTGGATATGCAAAGCATAATAGGTATCCAGCATAGAAATGTATGGTTTTAGTATTCTTCGTTGTTATAAGCCTAACACCGCGGTACAAACATCGCATAATAAAGAGTTTTAATAATACTTATTCTTATTTCATCGCTAAGTTTCACAAGACATGGCACTCTATTATGAATTGAAATGCTCACATCAATTATATGTCTCGCTTCGAATAACCGTCATGAGGTGGTGTATGTTGGTGAGCTGTAAGCTGTCCCTGAAATTCTTGTTCCTATCAGCTTTAAGCTCTTCAACTTTTTCCGTCTACGCTTCTATTTAAATTTTTTTTTAAATAAAAAGCATGAGACATCAATTTAAGGTTCAGTTCGATTCTTACACTTAAATATTTAGAATGATGCGTGACTTCCTCGCATATATTCCATTCGAGAAACAAATGAAATGAGAACATTGCTTATGAGTCTGGACGAAGCTTTAGTTTATACTATTAGGTGGCTTTTCGAATAAGGCTTTCCTCATATACAGGAGGCTCCAGATGCTATAAATAAGAAAATACACATTTTATTGGGTTAATGTGTCGTTTCAGAAGTTTGTGAATCATTTATGCGAAAGTCCTGAAACTTTATCATTCGTTTATATCGCTTATAAAGGCTAATAGGAACTCACCGTTTATATACATTGCGAAGCTGAAAAAAAAGCCAATGTATCACATGGACACTTCGTTAGTTTTATCAATATTTTCTTATAATACTTTCAATTTTAAGTAGTATTCTAATCATATTCTATTTCACGATGAATGCCACTCGAATACGAATAGCACTTATCAGAATTTCTTTTTAAAAAAGCACCCAATTTATGATCAACAGTTATTTATCTCATAGGTCAAATGTCATTGCCTCAACAATATTACATCAACGAAAATTGAACTATGATTTTATCATCCATTATCAGTATTGCTATCGATAACGCTGATGGAACATTTTCTGAAAGGGTGGTTATTTTAATGAGGCATCGCACAAAGCGATAATATCGAATCGTTAATACTACTCACAACTTTTTGCGAAAAATATTAGCCTCGGTTAATATGCATACCGCCTCTGATGATCAGTCGACTAGCCGAGGCCTTTTTCAAGTCTTATGGTTTCTTATTTGAAGTGGTTCATATAGTCATCCCCATAGATTTTTCTTTATTCACTTATCTAGTCAACTATTCGTTTTTGTTGACATCTCTACATTTATGTGCATAATATACGTCGTATATATTATACGATGCAGCGACTGAGCCTTCGCACGTTAAGCGAAGAGACCCGGGTTCAACTCCCGGCTGATTTCCCGACGAATCGAGAGAAAGGCTGATCACCAAACGTTCCAAAAATCTGGCTACAGCAACCATGTGTGGACATGGTTGTCAGATGNGACGAATCGAGAGAAAGGCTGATCACCAAACGTTCCAAAAATCTGGCTACAGCAACCATGTGTGGACATGGTTGTCAGATGCATCGATAAGGGAATCGATGAAATTACAACTACATTTGGACCTTTGTATCTTTATATATTATACGATCAACATGTGATTTTCTTTCGTCAATGGGCTCATATATGCAATGCGATGGAAGAAATTGAAAGAGGGCAAATAGCGTATGATGGGAAATGGCGTAGTATGCAGATTCTCTTCAACAAAAAAAAAGGTCTTTAAATAATGGGAAATGTGAGGCCTTTAACCGTGGGAAAAAATTTGTAACAAAGGGTTGATGTAGAACGTTCTACATGCGTTCAAGTGTTACGAATATTGTGCCTATACAAAATCCGAAAAACGTTTCGTCGCGAATGTCTCTTTTATTACATCTGCTTATTGCATCGTGGTTTTTATTGATAGAAGTAGGCTAGAGTTCAAGGTGGAAGTACGTAGATATAGTTCTCACGCAGTACAAAATTGTTCTATTATTATTCTTTTTTAATGGTGATCAATTACGATTGCTCAAGAGAATTTCTACAAAATTCATGCTTTCTTCTCTTGAATGCGACGTTCTAAAAACGATATTTTTCGCATCCGAACTCCAAAAGCTCCTAGAAGTCGAATTTTCTAAGATTTATGCTCGTAAATGCGAATGTAAATGCTCTATTATCGTATTACAAACTTGATTGAGCGATCGAAAGCTAATGACAATTAGAAGAGAACCTCGATGTTGAAGAGAAGCTCATTATTGAGTGCTTATGCAAATTGGTACTTGAAAAAGAAAACGATTCTAAAGTCATGTTCATATCATCTAATGTATCTACACTAAAGTCTTAACTTATGACTTATTTAAACTCAATGAATTAAATTTCATATATATTGCTTCATCACATATAAAACACCTATGCGAACGTCAACTACCAGATTCACATGATGACTTCTGAAAGATTTAAACGTATTCATATTTGACGATCGCATTGCAAAGTTACATATACGAAGCGTACGCCCACGCTCAGATGCGCTTCGCTAAGAATGATGACACTTTGCTCAGCTTTTTTTTTCATTTGAGGAGAATTTATGACATTAGTAGATCGGATGGGCAAAACTTCAAAAGCGCATAGCATATCAAGTTTTCTGGTGCACTTCTCGCGTTGTTCTGCGTTTTTAGTTTGTCTCATTTTGCGCCTGATCCCTCGTAAGTGATATACACTAGACGCACGAGTTTTTTTTTTCTTGATTAATGTCAAACAGATGAATAGAAATTTTTACATAAATGTTTTCGTATTGCACGTTTCAGTCTATAAAATTATTGAGTGGTACTTATTAATAGAAGGCAACCGGAGGGTGGTGGGGGGAGAGGAGAGGACTGAGGCTAAGAATAACATGCACGGAAAGGTGCAGTATTCTCTCAATGCTCATATGACTCGGTCGAAAGATGATATGAATGAAAACGATGAAATGTTGGAGGAGTCAAATTTTGCGAAAAAGCTTGCTAAATTCCATACGCAAGACCAAATGTGTATACAGTATCTTTGATAAACAAGAGGCGTTGTACTAACATGAGGATAAGAAGACACCTTCGTGCCTAACCTTAATTTCTCATCCTCTAGAATGCAGGGAATGCAACAAATGCAATTTTCAAAAACAAAAATTATAAGGCAAAAGTTTGTTTGTTAATACGGATGAAATTAGATAACTGATGCATTTACCTGGTGGAAGAATAATGCTGTTTTTAAAGAATTAAGGAAGAATTTTAAGGATGGGGATGATATGAAAAATTATGAAGATATTACTTTCATGCAGTGAAGCTCTTAGCCCTCGTTTCGATGTATAATATCTCGAGTGCTACTCATCCATGCTAGTCATTCGTATATCGCTTTTTGATTCGTAATACCAACTGCGTATATACGAATCTGCATTATTGCCTTTACGTGCGTATTTTCTTCTCATAGAAGATGACGATGAAATTGCACCTTTCCTATGTGGAACCGAAAAAATGAAAATCATCACTTTACAACTGAATATTCATTTTCGCTTTTATTTCCTCTCAGTTACGCGTTGTTTGATTATTCTAAAATTTCCATATGTTTTTTGAAAGCTGAATTTTTATTCGGTTTTGTAATTTAATCAATTCAATAATATAACTTCAATTTAATTCAGTTCAAAGTTTTGAGCTAAAGAGCTATGAGCTTTACTTTCAACGAACACTTTCAATCTTCTTAGTAAAACAAATTTCCTCTCAGCTTATAAAATGAATCACATCATTTCCTACTTAACATTTCCTTTTGAACAAATTTCATGCAAAAATTCCAAAGCAGATGCTGAATTTAGCTATATAATAGAACGTTCACTCGGCTCTATTCACAAACGCTTCTCTCCTCAGCTTCCTTCTTCTAACTTCGTGCAAAAATATTGAGAGAGGAGAATTTTGCTTATTCCTCATACTTATCATCGTGCAGAATATATTGACGAACAGTTGTTAGTTGTTCTTTTTTTTTTCTGGCAAGATCATTGCAGCAATGCAGAAAAGTGTTGCATAGCACGACAGATTGCAATATTAGAGGGTTGCTCTGATGTTGATGCCATTTTTCAATCATTCTCCTGTATTTGCAATTAAGAAACAATTTGACATTCTTTGAGTATTTCCTATGAAACTACTATTATAGCACCTAATTGCATCGATTTTATTTGTTCGTTTGCCTAAACCTTGTCATTCTTCGTTAAGCTTGACGTTGAATCTTAGCGCCTATTAATAAGACTTTTTGAATTGATTTGAGATCCTTTATGATATACATTAGAGTTGGCAAAATGGAGTATAGCATTAATAGACACTGTCATCAGATTATCTATGTATCATGTTTAAGAATTCGTGGCCGAATTGAAGAAAAAATGCTTTTGCGTTCGTTTTTTTCCTCGTTCATCTGTGTTAATGATAATTAATGCGTTCACTAAATAGCAATCTATATGTAACCAATCTGAGGAATGTTCGACTTCGTCCTTATGCATTTATGCATCATCGTCTTATGCAACTAAGAGGCAAGAAGTGATTTTTTTCGAGTACATGGGTACGGCATCAGAAACGAGTAGAAACCAAAAATCGTGGCATTTTCGAGCTTATTGCAAAAAAAATGCTTCTAAGAGGCCATAAAATCGAATCCTTAGAATTTGAAAAGAAACAACGGACATACACGTTTACAAATGAATTATTTGAGTGCACTCTTCTCACGAGAAGGCTGAATGCTGTTTTATGAGTCAGATGTTTGCTGCTGTTCTGCAAATCGAGTGTCCTTGTTGTATTTCCGGATAGTTCATGTGAACGATAAGTACGGACAGATGTATAGAATGTAAAGAGATGTATCGGTCATCAAATAGGGGATTATAGACAACAACGCATATCGTGCCAAGCCACTTGGCATATTTTCTTGACGATTTACAGGAAATTATATAATTGGAGGCCTGCTCGCCTGGCCAGCGGGGTGGCGTCACTTATTGGCTACAACAATGCAAAACCACGGGTCTCGGTACGCTAATGGAAGCGCATTGTGACCGGCAGCGTCATCGACGCTCGATAGTCCGGTCAATCAAGTGATCAAGTGATATAATTGGAACGACTAAATTGCTCCACTATTTTCCATGCATAAGACTGATGACTGACAGTTTCCATAGTGCAAATGCTAAAAAAAAAGCAGCAGTTTTAGTTGATGCAATTAAAGGCATAGTCATTGATTCAACTAAAATACACGTAATTAACTTGATCAAGAGACCTCCTCAATGCGTCTTCATAGTATTACGCTTCGGTCATACATAATGGTGAAGAGAAGCGTAATTGTGCTTTATGGTTTCATATTATTTGTCACTTCATTCGCCGTCTTAGGATCGTGACCGAAGTGGCAGCATTTGCATGGTGTGATTCATTTAGATTCATTTCAGTCCATTCAAGTTCATTTAGATTTATTTTTAATCTATTGGAATACTCAAGAAGACGTGTTATTGCCACGAAGACACGTCTTTTTTTTGTTGTAGATATACGCATTTCATCATACTTTTTTATAAGCATGTTCATCAATCCTCCGACTATCTGAAAGATTCATTATTTCCCCCACCATATGTTTTGCCGTTGCCAAACTAAGTTCTCAGTTGTGTCGAGTCATTCTGAACTACGGAGCAGATTCATCCTTTTGCATTTATGAAGATTCGCCTTGAACCATTGAAAAGTGGTACCGTAAATGATGATCTTTCGTGGGTTCGAATTTACTTCAAATAAGTTTGTTTATAACGCTCAGCATTTACTATGAGAAGGAAGGGAGGGGAGGGGCAGAAGAATTGTACATGCTTAAACTAGATGTCCACGGAAGATATGCAGATTTCTTAGTTGAATTCAACATGTCTGAGAGGGATGTATTTCAGTGAAGTTGCAAGCGTTCAAAAAACAAAAGATTACACTGGAAGCAAGTACCTGGCTGCTAATTGCCGAATCATGGTAAAGCAATGCATCACCACTCGAAATGCCACGTTCTAATACACGTTTCGCTGATTTCGAGGATGTAGTTTCCTATCGAACAATATGTTCTGAAATCGCTATAAGACTGCATGCAGAGGTATGAGGTAATTTCGTTCGCTAACGTTCCCCTACACAAGAAAAATTTTCAGCTTGAAATTAATTTCAGAGTTAACAGATTTGTTTCAAAGATCATGAACGACACCAAGGGGATTGAAGATGAATGTGGTGAAGGATCGCTACTGGATCAGTCATATGTGAAAATACCTGTTATCGCACTATACGCTATTGTCTTCAATGTGTCACTCTTTGGTTTGTTTTGGCGATTGCTTTTATGATGCTGCGCAGAAAATTGCGCCTATCTTTATGGACAAGGCAAAACATTGTTTTCAATTGCTGTTATTGAATTTCTGTCACTGAAATTTTGTGACCAAAGTGTGAAGTTAAGGTGAATTATTGTTGATTTGTGCGAGGATTTCGCTGGAAGAGATTTTCCGAAAACCGCAACTTGAAGTAAGACTTCGGATAGAAAGCAAAATATCGGGTTCCGATCACGTACAGAGTGCAGGACCGGAAAAGTTGGATCCGACCCGATAACACCGTTCCAGAATTTCGGAGTCACAGCCGGAACTTTGAGATAGGAGTCAATTTCCACAGGACATCACTACCGCATGGAATATTATTGCTTATGAGCTGCATATAGAGTCGACCTCACTTATAAATTAGCTTACATTTGGTACCATTACATAAGAAATCAAAGTATATTGCTGCAGGCAATCTGTTCACTCTCATTGTCATAATCGTACATCATTCTATGCGAACGGCAACAAATTTCTTCCTGGCGAATTTGATGATTGCCGATCTTTTGGTTGCATTATTCTGTGTTCTCCAAAATATGTTCCATATTGTTGCAAGCCCGAATGGTAGTTGGCCACTTGGTGCGTTTTATTCATTCATTTCATTCAATCATTTTTGAGCATAATGCTTTATGTTCATGGGATACACCACCCGCAGCCTGCCTCTTATTCTGCTCTCTACCACTTCAAACCAAATTCCATAAGGAAATTTATCACCCACTCCTTTCGCGTAGGTTAAAGATATGACGTTTCAATACGTACTCATGTCAGATCCAACCGTTCTCCTACCGCGAGATTTTTGAGCTGTCAGAGATCTTCCCAACCTACACGCAATAGCAAATGGGTTATTCCTCGAACTCATGAGAAGCAAAGTAAATATTCGAAACATAACAGCAGAGAAAAACAAGTATTACTGTGCTCGACGCGAGAGAGGAGTCCCTCCGTGACTCCGCGATTGTTCCTCACAGCGCACTTCTTGCAAAAGAAATTGCTGCGTCGTAATTCCCCGCACCGCTACTGCAAATTTTCCAAGTGAAATTTGAGCTGAAAGGCTTGTAGAAGGTGATGCTTTCATTCGAATGTGGCAATATTTCGTGCCTATGTGAACGAAATTTTGATAAAAGCGCTGAACATCTTTATCGAACGCTTCAGTGAAATTCTTTCAGGAGCAGTACTTTGCCAGCTCTATGTATTCGTACTTCATCTTGTTCCTTGTACTAGTATTGGTAAGTTTTTTTGCAGAATGTAATTGGAGAAAGGCAGTGCATGGAGAAAATATTTCAGAGAATGAAAAGGCTAACGATGAATATTATATAGAAATTTCAAACAACGAATTTTTAAATTCTCTCATACTTTGGCGCATTTGTCTCAAATAGTACCAATATAGCAAGGATTAAATAGACATTTTCATTTTCGTAGTTTATTTCCGGTTTGTCTTAGGTTTTTACTTTTTTTTCGGCAAAATTACAAGTCGCTAATCTTTTTTCATTTTAAAACAATTTTTACGTGACCCGTTGACGCTCATCTCTTTTAGAACGAGAAATTTCTCCTCCTTTTGGTGTTCCCTTTCGGCTGAATGGTGAGCCGTCGTATAAACTTAACAAATTGCTCAGGTATTGCTGCAAGACAGACTATCTAAATAGCTCACGGCATAAAAGCTTCTAGCAATCGTCACCTTAACGAGAAGATACGCGTAGTGTGGCGGTGCGCTTCTTTCTCAGATCTCAAATTTGCTATAAACTAGCTGTGTCATTTATAGTTTATTTCTGTGTTGAACATTTTTTAATAGCTATCTCTTGCATATTATAATTTTTTTTGGATTTAACAGCCATTTTAGGCATATTGGTTTGCGTTTCACTCGAGAAATATATTGCCGTATTATATCCTTTAGTTGCACTCAAAATGTTAACACCTAAATTACGTATATGTATGATGATTGTGATTTGGTGCACTTCAATTATTGTCAATCTTCCGTATTATTTTACGACGAAAGAATTGAGATTCGGCAAGATCGCTGCATGCACACGTGACTTCTCGAGGTTACGCCATTTATCACAAAATATGCTTACGATTATAGACTTGAATTAAAACTTTGAGCTGGGCTGAATTCTTTTGAGTGGCACAGATTGCAGCGCTGCGGCATGTTCGCAGATTGCAAACGTTACCGATCGATACCAAATCTGTTCCTTGAGAGAATGGATTTCGATGCGGAAAGACTGAATTGATTCTAGGATCATACATGTGTATCGTCTACTCGTAGCAAAATTTAGTCTGAATTCGAGACAGTAAGAAAATGATTTGCTGTGTTTCATAAGATTTGATTAAAACACCTGTTGTGCTTCTGATATGATTGAAACACCTGTGATTTTTTATAGGTTCGTCGCAAAACTGATTGGGATTTATAGTTGTGAAGCATGTGAGATTGCACATGTGCAGGCACTGCAAATTTCTCCAACTGGATAATACTCAGCAGCAAATTCCGATCGTTTCATAAACTAATTGACAATCGAACCTCCGAATAAGCTTTAGAAAATTAATTGAGTATATATTTGAGCAAAAAATGCTCAATCGAAAAGTTATTTGAAATATTGAGAGGAATTGTGCGTAAAAATATTCCACCATTGAGTATATTGACATTTTGCCATTCACATTGTACGGATAACGAAAAATCTTTTTAGCACAACGCTCATTCGTGATATGGTCACCGTTTCATTTATTTTATGGTATTGTCTCCCACTTATAACACTCGCTTATTTATATACGAGAATAGGGATCTATCTTTGGATGAGCGCAAATCGAGGCGTTGTTGCTGCTATTAGACAAGCTGAAGGTTTATTTGTATAGCTTTACACTCTCTTTACTAAATTTTAATTCCTTTTTTTCGTTCCGATCGCCTTTTTCTCACATTAAATTAGCATTAAAAGTTTCTTGCTCATAAAAATAAAAAATGGACAATTTAAACAATGGACAACTTCAGCAATACTGTCACCCAATAATTACTATAAACCCATATCGTATTACTCATGTCATATATCGGCCATCGTTTCCAGTTGAAGATCAGCTGATAGTGATAGCGTTCTCTACTATCAAATTTGGTTTAGCATCTTCAACAAAATGAAATAGTGACTTTAGTCCCTTCAGCCAGCCAAAAATTTTCGTCGCAAGCACGTGTATCAGCTAGCATGTGAATTTTTTCGATGCGACTTTTGATTGAAAAACAGCTTTTGACGAGGGTTAATTGAAAGTAATCTTTTATGGCACATTACGCATAACGGTATTGTTCGTCCAACCATTTCCCTCTTTCATGATCCTCTCCTCTCCTGCTCTTTTTCATCTACCACTCCTTCTATCTAATTTGTTTCGAAGAAGGAAAAAAATGAGAAGACCTTTATATATCTGGACTCTTTGAATGAGGATAACAACGAAATTACGGAATATATTCGCAGATTCTTGCACCAATCCGACTTTTCACTATCGACACGAAAGTAGTTGTCAGAAAGAATGTGTCATGTTGATGGAGTCTATAGAACGGAAAACAAGTCGAGACATTAATAAGGAAGCGGTCGAAGCTCGAAAGAAGGCTGTTCGTCTCCTTATCGCCATCGTTCTTTCGTTTGCGATACTCACATTGCCACATCATGCGCGCCTCCTCTATATGGTTGGTGGCATTTTAGAAATTATAACAGCTATTATGTTTGATAGGGGATTTGAAGATGTAACACATTCATATGCTAAAAATACTGTATTTTATAAAAGATAGCAAGAGACTTTGCTATATCATCAGCCTGTCGGTGCCTGTACCGCGAGTGTTCTACATAGTTCATTAGTAGAAATACTTGGGAGTTCAGTGAGTAGATTCTTATATTGCATAATGGAGCGTTTCTCTACTGAAATGAATTTGAAAAATCACTGCAAAAAAATCGTCTTGGCTCCTAACGCTCAAACTAAGCTTCTTCTGCTTTTGAAGGTGAGCTGGACCATTAACAAGCTTTAGTGGACATTGCAAGAATTGCATATTGCGCGAAAATTACATATTCCTTGCTCGCTTGAACCGGAAGTTTGCTATAGCGTTTTCGGTACAATATTACTCTTTAGGAAGAGAGGGGAGGAGCGGGGAACTTGTTTTTCTTCTCGCCGAGCCATTTGCCAAAACAATCAACCATCATATAAGGTGACCTCGCATTATATGATCCATGAAATTTTCAGATGCGAACCCGCGTTCATATTTGTAACAATGCGATAATCGCCTTGTTGCAACCTTTATCTTATCTGAGTTTATTCGTCTCAAGCAGTGTTAATCCTTTCCTCTATGCGTTCTTTTCACGACGATTCCGTGACGCTGTATATGATATCGTTTGCAGGTAAGTTCATTATATCTCTTTGTGAGAACTTGTAACGTTCTTGTGATACAATTCTATCATTCGGTTTCTCGGCTCAGAAGATTTTTCTTATTGGTGGTAGCATATTCATAAACGTCGGCAACACCTCGGACGATGATAGCTTCTGTTCGGATAGCGCAAATCCACGAATCCACGAACTAAAGGGTGTAGGGTTTACTTTTGCAATAGCACCGATAATAATGTTAGTTGTAGTGATAGTGGAATCATTGCATAAAGATAATTGCAACGATGAAATGCACTAAAAGAATATCGTTTATTTACAAAGTTGGATGAGTACGGTTCGAAAGACGCTCGCGTGAATCATATATGCCAGTCAGGCGTTTCGTAACATTATGGGAGAGGGAGGGGGGAGGGGGGGCGGAGGGGGTGGGGGTAAGTTGAATTGGACTATCCACATGAGGTGTGAATCAAATGGCTGCAATATGTAGCCTTATGCTGATCTCATCTAGCAAGTTTCTGCAAATCTTTCTTCAATCCAATTATAATACCGCTATGTCGATGCAAACGAAACCACAGTTCACGTCAGTAATTAGTTGCCTTGAAATTGCTTTCCTTTTTAAATTTCTCAATATCTTTATTATCAAGAAGTTGGAGACATGACAAGAGTCTTAACCTCAGTGGAATATATAGCTAATTTCCTCTTACTCTAATAAGAAGAGAGGAAAAGAAATATCCTCACAAGCATCGACGAACGATGCAGTGATGCTTATCACGCTGCACTATATTTTGGGATCATCGATGCTGCATTAGCAACTCTTTTCTCGAAGAATTTAGATCTTATAGATTTTTGGAAAGAGGCAGAAATCAATATCATTAAAAATCGAACTAGCTGCAGTTAAAAATTATTGCTATGTGAAGCTATTATTGTGAGCTTGTATTTGGATTGTCTATACGCACATATCGCATGCATTTGCATTATTCTTTGCTTTATGCATATTCGGCGATACGCCATCACGTTGAAGTGCCATTCATGCTTCTAGTGACGCGTTATGCAAGAACATCAGATGTAGTGAAGCCGTATGATATTTCTACATCGTGTAGCATCATCTTTGATGTGATCGTTCTCATAAACAGCCCTTTTTATTGCTGCTATTGTTATGCTCTACACTTCCGACATTAGTTGCTATGCGTCAGCCTTCTAGCTCGTCCATCGGTGTCGTTTTGTACTGATTAACTTAAAGCTCCCACTTGAACTTGGGCAAGGATTCAGGATTCACCTCACAAGCGGGAGGCGTTCAAAATGATCCTGTGCCACTCCAACCTATGAATGCATGAAACGCAGATAACTGCATTCGACATATGCCAGGTACAGGAATTCCTTTTTCTTGCGCTTTTAGCAACACTATGCACATTTTCTTTTGCATGTTGAGAGAGTTATATTCTTTTGCAACTTTTGCATGTTTGCATTTGCGATGTGCATTGTAGCCACGTCTTGTTGTCCGTCTATATGTTGGTGTTGGTCGGTCTCTCTGTCCCGCCGGTAGCTTCAAGTTAAGGCTGCAAAATTTTATACTCACAGTTCATATAGCCGAAAGATTGTCTTAATTTCGAAAAGGTTTATGGCACAAGGCGCATAAAATTTCGTTCAATTTAATGTGGGTATATATTCTATTAATATTCCGCAAAAATTTCAAAAAACGATTGCACCATTAAAAATGAGGAAGTATTATTTTGCATGTTTTATGCTTTGCACATGTATTGGGACATCGATCGCCTAGAAGAACTAGGCACAGCTGTATAGTGTATCAACTTTTCTGTGTTGCTGCTCCGCTCAAATTTGATTCCGTCTAATGCTGTCTTATTATATATTCAGCTTTTTTTTTCCACTCTCTGCACACAAAGTTGAACTACAGCAAATTTCTAAAGTCATTTTTACAAATTTCTGCTCACAAAGCAAATTTTCCTACGTGCTCGCATGCGCAAATGTTTATATGTGTATATCTGACTTTGTCGGATAGTACCAAAGCGGAAATAGTTTCGATTAAAGCTAAAGATGCGAAATTTGGTAACTTTATTCGGCGCCATAAGCGTTCTAAGCCAATATTCAAATCCATTATTTCCTAGTCAGATTCCATAATATTTATGGATTTTTGCATGCGTTTTGCTGCTACCCGATTTGAACTTTTTTTTTGTACGTTAGTGAAATTTGTTGTCGATCGATTTTTGACTAAAATTCAAACTTGTCAGTGTGCTTATTTGATTATTTATTAGTAATTCACGATATTTGCTTACCTCACAAGCGAATTTGCAAGAGGAGCATATTGTACAATCTCGTTCAAATGCGCTTTCTCACTTGTGTCTTTTCGTTTCATTTCATGTCCGTAGCGAATAATGCGATTACTTTAATAGACTAATTATATAATAATTTAAAGGGAAAACAAAAATCTGAAAATGCTGTCGAAAAACTTTCTTACAATAATCAACCGTAATAGAGAATGGTACAGCAGCAGTTTCTTTCTCATCATTTTGCTGCTCGTTGCACCGCTCTATAGTGCATTGGAGGATTCACCATCTAGATGCGTCCTTTCTTATTTCTATGAAATAAACTTGAAATTCATTGATAATATGCAGATAAAACATTGCTAAAATTACATGCTAGCAATGTGGTGATTTCAAATAATCATTCGTTGTGGTGAATAAAAAAAAGAAAAGAAGAATTTTTGTGGACAGTTTTTGGCATGATACATGTTGCAAGAATGAGATCTTTATGCTGTGTGCAGTATTGGTCTTCAAAATCTTCATTCATATGAATAAAGAAAAATTGCATACGATAAGGAGGATATTTATGAGCATGACATTGATATAAATATAAACGCATATATGTATTAAATATGTATATTCACATAGAAGTAGTATGAAATGAAAATGGGCAAGGAATAGGGTATAAATTGATAGTATTCAGTGACATATAAAAGTACGGCGATGTGTTTGATATTCAGTAGACATATCTGGTGTTTCGATGTATGAAATGAGAAGCAACTCTGACGTCGAGTAAATCAAGATGATTCTTAAGAATCGAAATATTTTATGCCCTAATAATATTTTGAGGGCGGCTGTTCAATTTACTCTGAACTCTAAACTGGGCACTATACAAAGATATTATTGCTGAAATAAGTTTATTATTTCAAATGTCAGTCATGAGTTTGACGCTCTTTTGTCTCCGCGAATGAAAAAATACCTTCAAATGGTATATCACAATATTGTAACTACGAATCAAATTAAATCTCATCTGATGGTATTCTAACGTTTCGAGATTAAAATTTTTTCCGTCAGATGTGATAGTCGAGAAGGAAGGATTCATGAAACAATTTGTGGGATGCAACCTGAGTGAAAGATAGCTAGACCTTTTCGAGTGTCTGATGTCTGAGACGTCATATGAGGGCTATACTTGTGTTCGATATTCTAAAATGGATCGAAAGTAAACTACGTACATCTTTCGGTACTGCTGGCAACATCTCTTCCTTAAAACTCGTTGGATATAGTTTCCTATTTTATAAATCTTAGAGACCGTTTCTGAATAATGCAAACTCCAATGTTAATTGCGAGAGATTTTCACACTGAGGTCATGAATCCCATCATTATCAGATTATAAAGTAGATTCATCAAATCTCAGGAAAGGTTCGTGCTTCCAGTTCATATGAAACACACATTTTCCACTAGATATATTGACCGCTACAATCTCCTGACCATCGAATGAATTCATCGAAAGCAGTTCAGGACGTTTAAAGGTGGATTTTTATGTCATCAGCGAGTGTCTTATACTGGAGAGGTTGACCGAAGCATCGCTTATATAGATCTAGGAGAGAAGTGGTCCTAGGATGCTCCATTGTGGAAAACCATTGAGAATTCCATCGCTTAACGAAAGGGATTCCTATACCTTTACCTTCAACAAAAGATTCAAAAAAAGCACTGCAGCGCATCAATAATCTTTTAATAAAAAATTTGCTCAAGTATATGCAAAAAACGCTGATGATAAATACAAATTAGATTGTTGTTGAACTCAAAATTCAAATGTTTAGCCGCAATGAATAACAAGCTTGCATGCAATGCCATTGCAAATTCACCAACTAATATTGGTCTATAACTCTGAATTCGTACACCTCAACTGTTTCCTCTTTATTGTCACTAAGAATTAAATACATCTACGCACCTATTTGAAAATACATCTTATAATAGAATAATCAATCGTTAATATAAGCAAATAGACATAATGCGAAATACAAGTCTCGAATTTCTACATAACTGCTGAACGCTGAATATTCGTCTTTAGATCATAGCTATGCGATTTGAATCCGTCGATGAGTTACAATTTTTCGGAAAACTCGTTCAAAAATATCCCAAATTGCGATGACGAGCGGTGCTCCTCTTGAATTTTCCATTTTTTTTAGCGCAATGATTTAAATTTGTGATCGATGGGTTAGGTGGTTTTTCAAGAACTATAACAGGGCACAATTTTCGTGCATTTCAACAAAAAAATTTTAAAGCTTTCACTTGTTCTTGTCGGTAAATTTCATCCACTTGAAATATACTATATTCGTCGTGAGCACAATTTCATGCACTATATTCTAGCCATCCCAAAATCACCTTATATTTTTCACTATCGGTATTATTTTTAGCTAAGGAATATAGAAGGTGAGAGAAAAGAGTTGTTTGCTTTCTAAATTTCTAGGACAAGCGCATAATCGATGAGACATCTGAAATGGTAAGTCGGCTATTGCCAATATTTCACAAAGGTATTCCGAATATTCCGCTAGTTCCATCTTTATCTCCTATAAAAAATCTTTGCATGAAGTCATTATTTCTTCTAGGCGCACAATTCGAAAGCAATCTTTCGCGGGTTTCCGTCAAACAAGGTCATTGATATCCGAATGCCCAGATGATTCTCGCTCATCAAGTCTTGCCAGAAGCTTCAAAATGATGAAACTCTAACAATATAATTTGATCAGCAAATGATCTCGCCAATTAAAGAGTTTCAAAATTTGTTATCGAAGTTTTCGGCTGTTGTTTATAAAACGACGCCAACGTCATGCACTCATATAAGCAGCCTCAGTGGCTATGAAATAGAGCTCTGGAATAGAGTGCACATGCAGAATTATGCATTATTCAAGAATTTCATAAGGCACTTCAATTATCAGCACTCTAGATGTTTCATTCAACTATCGGCGTCGTTTTAAATGCATCTTTTCATTGATTTGCATTCTCATTGTTGTATTAAGAGGTGCAACGCGGAAGGTGCGAATATAATAGCAAAAACTTTTTGCTCAAAAACTTCCACGCAAATCATATTTCGTGAGAAAGATTTCTTCTTTGCATGAGAAAGTTCATATTTTTCCATGGGAAATTTCAATATTCGTGTTAAAAGATTTTTTCAGCCGAATATTGTTCTGCTTGATTTGGTTCGTTGGAGAATAAAGAATATTTTCATAGTTTTTAATTTTTCTTCTTAATGGCTTCATTTTTGAATTCTTACATAATACTTTCTTTACAACTGTGATTTCAGCGCCTCATTAAATGCACCAATGATGTTATCATTATGTTAATAACTCTTTAGAATTTGCAAGTTTCTGATTATCGCTTTCTTTAATTGATGCAATTATTGTGATTTGTATTATGTTTTTAAATATATGGTTTAATTGATATTTGTATTATGTTTTAAATATAAAAAAGCATAAGCTCGGTTGATAGCTTAGCTCGATATTTTGATATGCTTGATTGGCTTTAAATTTCTTTCGAATATTGCCAAAGATAGAGGTAGAAATATGCTTGCAGATCCACCACTCTCTCAAAATTCTCACCGTCTGGTGCTTGAATATCAGCTGACACTCGGAAACGTTTAAGATTTGAAGCTGGGAAAGTTCGAGGTTGCAGACACATTGGTCGATTAAGCGTCTGCCGAAAGAAACGTGAAAAAATGCTACAGCATTGGTTTTTAGCACGGGCATTGCTTAGAATTCTCTCTCCTCCTAAAGCTCTTCGAGTACTGGGTCAGAAGATTTAGGGACCGCACTAGGTGTCACACGAGTTCTCTTCGGAAGTATAAATTATCACAAATGTGATTTCGAGTGTTTATTGCCGTTCCAGCCACTGAAAGAATAAACACATAAATTTATGAAATTAAGTAGAAGAGGTTTTTTCATTTACCTGTGCAATCTTTTTTCCTTCTCCACAAATGCCTCTTTGTTAAAATTCGAATTTTGCGCATTGATTCTGACCATTTTTAAGCAGTTTTGTAAATCACCTCGCCGAAGTGTGTTATTTTTGCGTATGCATCTGTACTTATGTCTACCTTTCCGGTACAATCAACTCAAGAACTGCTCAAGCTTGGACTACCGGAATCCATGGAAATAAATCACAATATATAAGTCGGCTCGATACGTCAATTTCAATATGGCTCAGAGTTAGATAAGGAATTAGAAAGTTTTGCATCTCATTTTCCAGTTACTTGGCTCTCGTTTGACATTAACTTAGTCACTCAATCGAATAAATTCGTCAATTCTTCCATTTTTGAGCATTTGCTTTTGAGTATTACTTGGCGGTAGTCAAACCCTGGACACTTGATTATTCATGATTTATGACTTCATGTAGTTTTATAGATGCGAAATGGTCGTCGAGTTTCAAGCGATGCTATGCGCAGGATTTTTTAGGATGCTAGTTATTAACCGATGACTTATTCTGTAAGTCCTACATTGATAGCTGCTAATATGTCATTGTTCTTGTTCTCAATAAACTCCTTGCGTGTGAATAGATCGTGAAGAGAGGAACTCTTCTGAATTAAACGTTAACAAATATTTCAATAAATTTCTATGATATTTGAACCCTAAACTGTCGTTCCGAAGCGATGTAATTGAAAAGCGAAGTGTTTATCTACTTGAGTGCCACTTCCGCTCATAAGTGCATCTCCACCTATACAGCGCTTCATAATTTCGTAACATTCAGATTCTTATCTGAATTATCAACCACGAAAACGATACGGAAATCAGAAAGATTTCTTGAATTACCCAATTTTAAATGATCACAGATTTCATCACCTATGTTTACATATTCGAGTTTAATGAGTATTTGAATAGAATTATGAGTCTCTCCACTTCCGCTTTGTTTTCTTTGACATAATTTGTTGATGTATGGAAGAAGAGTATTTGTTTTTCATATGGATTTATATGCGTTGTCTCAATGTATTTCTTATGATCTCAATAATTCTTCAAATTCATTTTGAATGGATATCTATGTTGATCATTGTTGTTGCGGAAAAGGTATTAATAATTATGCAAATGCAAAAAAAAAAAAAATTAAATGAATTGCAATAAATAGCATTAATTTGCAATAGTTGCGCTGAATTGTAATACTATACATAAAATTGCGACAATTGCATTCGAAGATGCACATGAATATGTATGGCTATCAGCAAGCAGATATAATCAAAAGGGTATAGAAATGGAGGAAAAAATGTAATAATAAGGGAACTGACGTCAATCTTCGAAAGACCGTAGACGAAATGAATTCTGCATCGAAAGAAAAAGCATGATAACGTATATAGTATTTGAGCTAGACATTGGTTGGCTCATTACTCACCATCAACCATCATATACTGAGATCTGCCTTCTTCTCACTAGCACTGCTTATTCCAAATGATATTTCATCTTGTCCACCAGTATTCCTTAAAAGGTCGTAACATTTCAGCTGTAATTTTCTCATCAATCTTATCTCTCTATCTCACTTCCACTCTACATATATCTACATTAAATTTCATCTTTTGTTAATTGAGCAAAACTATGGAAAGAATATTAACGTTTTTTTTGTGTGAAACTGATCAAAATTTTCCCTAAGGTTATCACGATAACTGACCAAACAAATTCCACGCCAGTGCATATTCTCTTTGACCTTATTTATTTCCACGGCTAATATATGAAGCACAAGAGCTTCTAAGCATAAAGATGTATCTGAGCTAAATAGAGCAAAAAGTTAAATATTTAATTGGTGAATTCATAATAGCACTTTTGATACGGCACGTTGGGGTATTTGAGGATTTTGCGGCATTACACTAACTTCTATCAAAAATTTATTCATCATTGAACCGGTACAAGTTGATTATTTACGGAATTTTAACTAATTTTTATGCCGAAAGTGCAAGAAAATAGTTGGCGGAACAAATCGGATCATTAACTACGAACGAGGTATCCTACAATTGCTATAATTAAATGGTAAGGCTCATAACTTACCTTTCTTTAGATGCCTCAGAAGTAGATAATCAACGATGTTTGTCCTTGCTACAGTAGACACCCCAGCGGGGATATTAGTTCTCATCCGATTTTAGCCTAAAGACGGCATAATATCAACTGGCTAAGCGAACCATATAGGATATAACGATGGACGTTTTTGTGTGTCTTAATCTCAGTCTAATATCTATGGCGAGAGATGAATAGCACCGTCTAGTTAGACTGCTTAAGCTTCAGAGATTTCGTTTTTTTCCCTTGTCTGTTGATTAATAAAGTTTCCAACTTTCATAAAAATTTCGCCATCCGACTCGACAGATTGTGTTGATGAAATCAACGTTCATAATAATATCAAATTTAAATAAAAGTTCGATGAAATATAATCTTTCGTCTATTTCATAAACACCAATAATATTTGATAGTAATAACAACAAATATTATTTAATATCCAATTTTTAATAATAAATATTGCCGCAAATGCAATAAAGATGTGTTTAGGCGATTAGACTCATTATGCAGAAACATGTGATCGCTATATAGAGTAGTGGCATGGGAAACATTTGTGGAGTGATCGTGCTTTTGGCTAGGGAATTACTAATTCATGCAACAACACGATGGTCTTTCTTATCGTCAGCGCTTTTCCGTTTCTTTGATCTTTCCTTCGTGTTTCTAATTCATTCTTATGATTAT
>JAARMF010003126.1:2851-19162 GCA_022844705.1 Toxascaris leonina
TGTATATATATATATATATATATATATATATATATATATATGTATAGACAGATAGATATAGATACACATATACATATATAATGAGATCACGGATCGGGCCTCTGTCAGCACGCAAATACCGAGTGATGGAAGTGGCTCTAATGAAAGTCCATGCTTCCAGGCATTATGCATCCTGCTGAACAATGGACAGCTCAGTTGTACGCGGTACGCTCATACAACCACCGTTCTTAGCTACTACGCCTGACGATTTTCCTTTCCTAAGTGCAAAGATTTTACATCGGGGAACAGGAGCAGCGGTGGGGGTGGGGCAAGCGGGGAGGATGGCAATGGAAGAGAAGGTGGCGAAATCCTTGACAGTTTACCTTTACACACACCATTATTCATTCTGCTCACATACAAGAAGCATGTATGACGAGGTGCCTTAATTTTGATCAGGTTTTATATGATGAAGCGTACATTCACTTCACTTTCAGTAGGTGCAAAATAACCTTCAATAAGAGCATAACCAGAGTACGCACAACTACCAGCAGCATTACCCATAATTGCGAGATCATACATTTACACCACCATGGATCGCTTGAAACACTGCAGTTAGTCACGTTGAGCATTCGACACGTTTAAACTCGAATGACGTCCAAGCAGTTCTTGTCGTCAAGTTTCTGGAAACCTGGCAAGCAATCGCACTTGAAGGATCCCGGCAAATTGATGCAAACCGTCCCCGTTTTGCATCCTCCGAGCTGCAAATTCCGAAGAGTTACTTTTTTACCCTTCTTTGGACTGTGCAAAAAATTATAAGTCTGTGAACTAATCCCGCACTGGCCATTCCAGCATAATCGTCGAAATTGTACTTAAGCCTTTGCCTGTTTCGAGAAGGGAGGGGAAGTCTCCGAAGGAACACAGTTGGAAACATGCATTTAGTTCGAGAAATGAATCCTTATCACGATTTTGTGGAATAAAACCTCCCCGCGTGCACTATCAACAAGAACTGGCTTTTCATTATAACTCGCCATACAAGGCAAATACAACATTTGAAAATATCATAATCGGAGGACGTATATGTAATTGTGTTCATACCTGTTCTCGAGCGTTTTCATCCCATAAGCACTCATCGATATCATAACAAAGGGTTCCGTTTCCAAAGAAGCCCTAAAAATTTGCAAGTGTTTGTATTGCAGTTCTCAGCTTTGTCAAAAAACAGAACTCTCTAAGCTGTTAATGAAGCGACCAGTATTTGTTTAAGCAGTAAGACATAAGCTCATAAGTACCACATTATTGCAAATTCAAAGACAGCTTTATGGAACGAGCACATGGAGCAGTAAGGTGTTAGTAAATATTTGAAAGGAATTTAAGGCTCATTATCGCACATGCGTTTTGTTCATTTTTATTTCTTTCGACCGGTAGGAACATCCACTTCACAACTAATCCTTTGGATCGTTCATATCTAACAAGCAACTAAACAAGGCTTTTTTCGAAAGAGTTTTATGTGATTTGTGATATACGATGTAATGAAATGGTGTAAACATTTACAATAAATACTCGGAAACACACCGCTGGAAAATGCACCATTTTCGGTTCGCATTCATCTACAGCAATTTGACCTATTTCAATCCATTCGTATATTGCACCGCTATACTGGAAAAAGATTTTCGCGAAAATTTGCCAGTTTCTCCTAGAACCATATCTTTTTCAAAATTTTGCAAAGTTCAGTAGTTGAAATGTTTGTTTTTGAGATAATTAGGGATACATCTTTCCAAAGATCAACAAAAGGAGAACTTTTGGCGTTATAGAAGTATTTCTCGCACCCAGTTCTCCCAGCCAGATGGTTGTCATCCGACTTGCCGTGTGAAGGTTTCCAGGAGGCCGCTTTTCATCAACACTCAACAACTCACAAGAAATGGTGAATTCCTTGCAGTTTTCGGTAAGTTTTGGGAAATCCAGTGATTACCAAAACATTTCAATATTCATGAACATTGCAGAGCTTTGCGTATGTCAAATTTCATCGCGCTTTCAAAGTAAAGTTCATGGTTGTTCCTCTGGCTTTATAGGCTCCAAATTTGCCAAAATCCATCTGTTTTTCGGTTATTAGGATGAGAAATGCCGGCTCCAGGAAGTGGTGAAATAGTTGTCGACTCCCATCATGGGAACTACCATACCAATTCTATACTTGAAGTCGGTTTTCCCCTTTGAATGTTCACAAGCAATACTTGCCTGTAGTGGACAGATAAGAACGCCCTTATCCTCTCAATTCAGCTTGTGGCCATTCACAAACTGTGCAGAACTTGCGACTTTTCAAAGTTTCAAACACACGTCATCATAGTGGCAGCCAGTTGAAGCTACTCTCACAGCTTTCCGAATCGCCACTTTTGCCGTTGTTAGCAGAAGGTAGGTGACACACTCTGAGCGGCAAATAAGTTTCACTTTGAAATCGCATTTCAGTAGTGCTCATTCTTAATACGACAGAACGAAAGAAACTTTCGAAAAACGATGCAGCGTCTGATTCACGAAACTGGCAATGACAGAAAGCGGACAGCCCATTTCCTGTTACCATGGTAAACGTCGACAACTTCATCTCCACTGCTTAAAAGAAAGCACGCTTGAGTTGAATATCGATTTTTCAGCAAACTACTGCTTGTTGTAGAGGTTGTAAACATAACTGGAACTGTAAGTGCGCAATTTCGTGCAAATAGTGGTGACATAAATGAAATACCTGCAACAGTATTTACCAAAACACTTTATATGGCCGTTAACGACTGATACTGCAGTCAAACATTTGCTGAATCCACTTTGCCTATTGAGCAGTGGTGAAAATAAGCAGCTCAACGGCGAGGCATACGGAGTATACCATTCGCTTTTTATATCTAGAAGGCCAGTATTCTCTTCCGACAGTTGCAATAGTTTTCTTTAGATGTACGTAATAAGCAGAGGTTTCACGTATCAATGACCTTCCTTGATTGCTTATCCTTCACGTCAACCGTTACTTTCTGTCTCCAGATCCTTCCAAGTTTTGATGCCGAAAGAATTGAAAATTTCTACCACGTTAAGGCACCCTCATCATATGTCTTTTAAGAATTTAACGCTCACAGGTTTACACTTGCAATTCGGTCCATATTTGTCGTTGCTGCATTCGGCATTCTCATGACATGGATTCTTTTTTTTACAAAAATCCTCTCCCGCACAAACAGGACAGCATTGGTTCGGCGGCGTTTCTTGGTGATAACAGTTTAATTCCTGACACTCGTGTGTTTGGCTGCAAGTACCATATATCAGAAACTAACGAAGGTCGCAGTAGCTATGTTGCGTTAACTGCCAAATACTGTGGATACATCATATAACCGTCAATATCTTCGCGTCGAAACGATTAAAACAAAGCCGAAAAAATACACGTTATCAATTTCAGTAGGCATGTTTACGCGTATTCATAAGTTAAATATTTTCAGCTTACTGTCAGTTTGATCGGTGGACAGAAGAATTTGCACTGCTAACCATAATGAACAATTCCCAAGAACACTGCGGTCTCCCATGAAAGTACTCAACAGACAGCAGAAAAGTGTGAATTACGAATCTATAGAGACCTTGATGCGAAATAACCAAAGAAAAGGGCTTCGAGAAGCTACGTTCAGTGCCTATAGTATACTCGGTCAGTAAAATAACAGTGGAGTTATAAATCTAAGCATGCTCCGTTTCTAGCGGTAATCAGATCTACTGATGAAAACTCTCGTCGGATGCTACAAACGGAACGCTGAAGGGACAGTTGACAAGCTCGCATTGAATATGTCGATTACAATTGCTCTTGTAGCAAATCTGCGGGTTTCCGCGTCGCCTACTAAGGAAAGGTTTCAATTGATGTTCTTAGGCGTTGAACACCACTTCGGTATAAAACTCGGGAAAATGATATCTGCTTACGCAACCAAAGCATTATATTTGATTGCTGTGCTTAATTATGAGAGAAAAAACCTGAGTTGATGAATTGACTACACAAATCTTGGTGAATTTAAAAACTGCAGGGTATGTTATTCGAGATTTTGGAATAGACGTAAGACTAGCAGTATCGAATCAATTGAACAGTAAAGCCCGCACAAGATATGCTCCAACTTGTATAAAAGAAAGCGTCCTTACTGAAATTGACACTCCATTCTGCCGTCATCACACGCGCAGCGTACACAGTTCTTTGGCCAGAACTCGTGACCATTTTGATAGTATTCACCGTTGTAGAAACACTTGAAAAATACTGTTTTATAAAACGCACATTTCAAACTCCTTTCTTGATGCATGAAATAGATTCTCAGATTTTCAGGCATCTTATTCAGCGAAACGGAGATCATAAATGAGACAATTACGAATTTTGGAGAGATGTAAATAGCCAAAAAACAATCAGAAGATTGCTTCTCTCCAGTTTCTTCAGTTCTTTTTGCTGCTCTTGTGCCCTAATCATTCTAGCAACGCATAATCATGTGTCAAGGTGAAAGAATGGAGAAAGTGATCAGCGATGCAAACTTTTTTGCCCAGTTTTTTTTTACATGCCTTCAGGAAGAAGATTAGCCTTCTTTACCCAACGACCAGCGTTTAAGTACTTAGCCAAGTAAGTTCAGACAATATCACACATTTAAGTAGACCGTAATTCCTGCCATAGTGAACAAATGAAACCAAAAAATAATAAAAAGAGGCGCTATGTGTAGAAATCATGCCCACTATTTGATGACAGTGGCTGCGAACCGTCCGACAAATCTACAAGTGGCTTGCGCCCATTATGCGTTGCTCCAATCGAAACAACATATGCAAGAAGGAGAAAGCGTAATATGAGGAAACTGGGACAGCACTTTACCTGCGATACAGCAGAATAATCCGCAGAAGGTTCAACAAATACGCATTTCAAATACTCCCGAAATTTTTGTAAAGCTGCATAAGTTTAGTCACCATTTGTAGCATGACGTATTGACTCAGTTTTCTCCTCAGCACCAAAGCCATTAAACGGATCCGCAAGTCACAGCTGGGTTGCTATATAGCAGTTGTTGCAAAGGTTGCAAAGTGCATCATGACGTTTACGTGAGTTCGAAAATGTTTTTCGACGCGAATTCAAGCGTGTTTTCAATGTTGAAGATCATCGGCGATTACAGGTCGTTTCCATTCATTTTTAGTGTATTCCATAAACTTTCTGACAATCAGATGGATAAAAACTACCCATTCATGAGCAAAAACCACAAACGGGAATATTGACATATTCATTATAGCCACTCTAAAAGAGAGATCACGAATTTCACATTCTCCTGTACTATCGGAAAACTGCTACCCTAAAAGGACAACCTGTTGGCCGCATTCAGGGCAGCACTGTCCAGCTCGCTTTACTGGATGCTCACACGTTAAATGTGGACATCCGATCGCTGCACAGAATAGTTGTCCACTGCTTGAGCACTGACATTCCGTACAGTTTGTCAAATTCTGTTGCTTCTCTCCGAACGATATTATTCTTCCGTCGATCTGCAAAACGCTTCAACATTTAAATTCTCATTCATCAATGAATCTGTGAGTTTCTCAATGAAAAAAGCATCTATCGTCATCAACACAACCGATATGCATAATATTTTCATCCTTCGGAAAAACAATCATAAAAGCTCCTTACATTGGATAATGCAAAAATTGACGAGAATTGCACCAAAGATAGCCTTTGGTGCCTTTCTTCGCTCATCTTGTATTTAACGAAAAAACTGAACTGTTCCTAAAATCAATGCTCAAGAGAGGCAATGTTGGCGCATAAACGGACATCTGATCCCATTGCAGATTTTTAAAGCGATGGGGAGGAGAGAGAATTATCAGGGACAGTGTTGGAGGAACTTATATTCTGCAAATTTTCCGCAGGCGAATGGATTTTTTGCATGTGCTGATAGCATTCCTCCTGTCGAAAACATGAATTCCTTCGTTATTACAGGAAAAAAGCTGGAAAAACGTTTATAATGAGCTTTTGGCAATCCTATTTTTGGTCGTCACCGCACTCAATGTTCTGTTTGCTTTACCGCCAATCGCGGCAAAATACCGAACGAAGCACCAAATACTGCCTCGCCGACCTCTACTCCTATTTTTGAGATTGGTAGTGAAGAAAATACTCCGGCGGAAGCCATCTTTGCTCACACTGCTAACTACATATGACTTATTTGTCATGAGGCTCATCCAGGCATCAGTTCAGCGGAAACAAATTCGTTAGTGTTGAGATTGAATCTGCCAATAGCCAGTTTCACATAGGCTATATCTTTTCATAAAAGTCGTTCTACCTGACATCCTCTTTGATGGAGTTCGATTGTTTTCAGACGTAAGTCGTATGAACGAATAACTGTACGCCAGTGCCTTACTTGGTCTTCAACGAAAGCGATGCGTTCGAGGATCTGATTAAATGTCGCTGGGTCAAGCAGTGAGCTTTTTTTCTCTGCTAGTTCGCCAGTGAATGTCGTTTGTGCCTGCAGAAAAGCGTCCTGAAAACATGTATGCCCAAGACTACCCAATAATAAACTTGAACAGTGCACAGACACTTTCTGCTCGGCAGCATGCGCAGGCAAACGATCAACTAGTCGGTGCTGGCTTGCACGATCAAATCAGGTATGGGTTGTAATGAAGCCCTGGTATGCTTCCCGACATCAAAGAAAAGCCGATGCATCTCATTTAGACAGCTCTTTTGAACCCTCGGCCCCATAGAGGCTGTAGCTGAGGCAATGTCAAAACGCTTGTTCATGCAAGCGAAACGTGTTGAAGAAATCTACTATTTCCATCATACCTTCTTCACCATTGGACTTTTTCTATTGATTGAATTCGGTCTATTAGCTATTACTCTCGTGTATTTTCTTCCACAGAGTTTCGATCGCACTAAGGACTTTTGTCGTCTATCGGAAAACCTGGCCAATGAAATTTGCTTTTGTTAAGGTCAGTCTGACAGAGATAGGTGAAATCACGTCATACATACATATGGAAGAGGCTCTCGCGTGGTCGTACTTGTCTCTTCGACCGATGTGACCACTGGACTCGCGAGCATCAGATCTAAGTTCGGGCACTTGTCAAACGTTGGATTCCCAGCATCAGCACTAAACTCGCGCATATGTCCTTGAAATTGTTTCCGATGGTGGTTTCTTTCGCCGACGAACATGTGCAAACGAGGTTCTTGCCTCAAACACAATTATCCTGCTGTATTACCAAAGGAGGCTAAACAAGCATGTGGAGCATCTGGCACTGTGAAGCAATCGTCCGACGCTTTTACAATCGAAGCGCATGCCATCTTTTTTTGCGCCTCTCCTCTCCGTTTCTATTAAGATCATCCTAAATGCTCATTCACTTTCGACTTGCAAATTTCATACGCTTCTTGCACCAAAATAAGTTCTTTGAAATTGCAGCTTTTCATCGTTCTTTGCCAATGAAAAACCCACCGAAATAACTATTCATCAATGAAAATCTCTCCTAAAGGCCGTAGGTTTTTCTCGAAGATGCAGCTTTTCATCGTCTTCAATAAACGTTCGTTCAGAAAAGTTCATGAACTGCATAAGTCAGTGAGTTATAGACGCATTTGTCACTCAAAACGTCTCTGAAGCTGCCTTTATCAAAAAGCGTGCAGCACATTATTGGAAACCCCGTATAATAATGAAAAGGAGAGCGATTTTGGCCTGTATTAGTGTACACTTAAAAGCAGGACAATGGTCATGTTTTAAGTGGAAAAACGAATGGTGGCGGCCAAAACTACTGTTTACAAAAAAGGGCACACAATTCCATCCACTGGAGTGCCGAGAAGAGTAAAGTGGACGGGAATGGGGAGGGGGTGGAAGAAGGCTACGTGGCTGCGAACTGGACGGAAATACAGGCCACAGCCCTAACCACATCGTTTGAACGCTAACAATTTGCAAATCGTTATTCTTCCCGTTTCTTTGATTCACTATCGCTTAATTTCTTATTAAAAATTTCTTATTCACTTTGCTCATAATTATTTTGTTAAATGGATAATTTTGCTCAGACCCCTACCGTCAGAAATGTTTCACTCTTCTCTTCTCAAATAGCTTCGAATGTACACAATAATTTATATTTCTCTAATTTACAGCATTCTTGAAGCCACTCCCTCTTCAGCGATCGATAGAGCTACTAATGAAACCTTGCGACAAAAACCGCCATCACACCGCACCCGAGAACAGAAAATAG
Source organism: Toxascaris leonina (assembly GCA_022844705.1). Classification (NCBI taxonomy): domain Eukaryota; kingdom Metazoa; phylum Nematoda; class Chromadorea; order Rhabditida; family Ascarididae; genus Toxascaris; species Toxascaris leonina. The sequence goes on from JAARMF010003126.1 coordinate 11,015, forward strand.
TCACATCGTGAAATCCCAACATTATTTCACCAGAAAACGAAGCAAGCAGCTTTCATTATCTGTCCTTTCCAAATGGGGAATCGGGAGTGTGGCACATTTCCACCGCGTTTCAGTCGAGGCTACGAATAAAGAAATTTAAAGGTGGCGGAGCACTAGAACTTGAAATGAATTACTGGAAATAGAGATCGAAGTCCAGTTTTCTGACCAGCTGATGGCAGTTTTCGGATAGCTGAATTTGGTCACCAGTGAGAGCGAATATTATTCGATGCCATTTTCCATCGCTCAGTGGGGCACTTAGTGTATATGTTTTTATTGATCCACTGCGTGTGCGAAACTTGAGGAATAGCTGAAGATGCATTCGCATCACGATAAAATAATGTGCACGATACAAATGAATTGATTTTTCTTACTGATCAGACGGAAGAAATTTCACACCGAAATTCATTCATTTTTAAACATGGTTAAGTTCAGCACTCGGTATGAACGGTTCAAGCATAATTTATTTATGCTGGGTGGCTATAACGCATTTTGTGCGGGAGTGAATTGGTAATTTTCAGACAATGCGATTAACTTTTACAATCTCGCCAGCCGCGATGCGCCAGTTTATACTGTAATAAAACTGTTGTACTGGTCTGTAACGTCGCTAAATGACTATGCGTTCATCCTGGCAAGAGTTTGATACTGTTGTATAATTACAGGAATTCGCCATTCCAGCCTATCGGACTTGTTTAGAAAAGGCAGTGTACAAAACCCGATTGCTGCGCGCCGACGACTCAATAGCGAAGAGCAGGTTTCGAGGCGAATCATCACTGTAAACGCTGAACAGCGCCACGTGGGGCTGCTCTTGTTGCAGAACTTCAAGTTCGATGCCAATGTTCCGTTCAACGAACAACTGCCATAGTGCCTGTGCCTGTCGTAAATTGTTTTTCGAGGTCTCTTCAAAAATTGTCTTCTATAAACACAACACAACATATCTGCCAATCGTCGATAAACGATGATGTAATGCGATATAAGGAAATCAATTATGGAGTTGGATTCATTGTCACATGAAACTAACACCCCATGTAAATTTCATGGAAACGAACTCAATTGCGATTGTTGCGAAATGAAAACTTTCACGACAGCGTTTAGATCATTATTATTAAAATGGCTTCAACGCTTGATAAAGCCCGTTGTTGACCTGATTATAGGTGTTATCGCCCAGTATAGCCAATTAAGTCAGTTAAGTCAATTAAGCCACTTCTATGTGCTCGTTTAGAATTATAGCATTGCATGAGAACCATTAGCACATAACTGCTCGGCAAGAAAAAAAAAGCAAATCAGTGTGTATTTGAACAGTAGCGTTTTCAGTTGTGGTGACGGTAATTGGATGTGCCGGCAGCGTGTTTCGGTCATTTCCTGCTTCCTCATACTTATCCAAAAACCGCCTTTCCATTCGTCCGCCATAGAATGACGACATGTGCTCTCGAATTAGGCAACTTTTAATCTTGATTCTGGGCGAATACATATTGCCTACTTTTCAACTCATTACGATCGGCTAATAAATGCTTGCGTCTGAACGAATTGAGAAGCATGACGTTTCAAAAATTAATGGCATTCTACATTAACTGATCGGCTGCCCAGCTGCTACTGTAAAAGCTACAATGGCGCTTGCGTCTCTGGACGGCTGAGCGAACGCTCTTGAGGTATGAAAAATGCAGAAACAACTAGAGGGAAGAAATGTCCACTGCAACGAACCATGTTAAATAATCTGAACGTTGTCGGACTGTACGAGGTCAGCTACTTCGAAAAACGTCACTTAAAATCACCGAAGAAAATTCGTTTCTTCATTTTCTTTCGTTATGCATTCACATCCACCGAAATGCGCTCCGCTCTTCGGCTCAGTTACGCACTGTGACATTTTGTGAATCGAATTTAAATACAAAAATAAATCTCAGCTTCGCTGAAATGATGCTGCGGACGAATTCACTGAACAGTGAGGCCAATCGGACTGAGGCATCCTACGAAATGCCTCTACTTGATATTGTTCAACTATATGTTAAGGTGTTTCCTCTTACATTCCGCTTATCATTGCTTCTACCGCATCATTAATATACTATCATCCTTAGTTCGTTGTCCCATGATAGATTATAGCGCATTGCAGTCGTTCGTTTGCTATCTATCTGTCGATTGAGCAGGTTCACCTCTGTGGAATGTGAGATGACGGTTTAAAGGAGTAAGCGAAATGCAACAGAGGACCGTTTATTGCCAATCCAGTAGTAGCCAACACACGGAAAATTATGAGATGACTCGTTTTACACAATTTAATGAGATAAAACGCAAGAATTGATAGGACATTTTCAGCGTTTAAAATCATTGCTCACAAATCACAGCTTCGAATAGTGTAATAAGAACAGTTTTGCTCAATCCACTAGCTTTCTTCTTGTCCGTAAGATTTCAACATGAGTCACTTCGATGAACATGTTCATATACGTCACTACGAATTCTTAGAGCTTTTCATAACCACAAGTTTCCTTATTGAAAAAGTGTTACAGCTCATACTTGTGCATGAGGAAGCTGCACATGGACTTCTTGCGTAGTGTACGACAAAACGCTTCTCTGTATCAACGCGATCAACGACCATAAAATTGCCTTCATCGTCCTGTAATGGAGAAAAATGAATCAGTTTACTGCTCAAACTTTCCTCTGAACAGTAGTGATTCGTTTTTCATGCGTACTGTTTGTTTCTGCACTTCAGTTATTACAACGTGCCCCGTGCATCTAAATGCGCGAGGTTTGTCGTCGAGAAACTCAAATGGATGAGCAGCAATAATTGAAGAGTTGATGATAGAATCATGGTGGCAATAGCGATAAACAATAAAGGTAGCAATCAGTCGTGCACTTCACGCGCTTCCAGGAAGTGAACAAATGCTCGCTCCACATGCTTCGAGAACTTTTGCATTCAACACTTTCTAAACAGTTGAAGATTGCAGCCCAAGCATGTCGCAGCATGTCGAAGCGCAACAAAGTGCTCTAACTATTATATTTGTAGCAGTCCTAATGATCAACTAACAGAGCGAATAATACGCTATAATTAACCGATTCTCGTTTAAGAAAAGCATCAGCCGAAATACAATGCCAATAAGAATCGCATTAGGCTACGACATAACTGACGAATGTATTGAGAGAAACTAAAAGCCTTATGCACAAAATCGATGAATATTTATCGCATCACATCATTCACGCTTCAGCCGACATGCCTTAGTTCTTTTGCTTCAGCATATCTTTGCATTTTCGATATTTTCAATGAGGAAAAACGTTGCCCATTTATTAGGCGATTGAAACGGTGAAATCATGAAAGTACATAAGTCGGAAATGGCATACATATTCTAAAACTTGGTTGGCGTTCCTTAGAGAAATATAACGTGATAATGCTGTCACATAAATAAACGTTTATGCCTGCACATTACTGCATAATCTGTTAATTATCTAGAACGAGTGAGACGGTAGCATCTTTAATCGTTGTTTTTGTGAGCTTCGAAGTCGATATCTTGTCCACCAACATCGATGTTACTTATCACCTATTCGTCCAAAGTACACAAACATTTCATCGTGCACAGGTTAACGTGTGGTGCTTTTTTGTGAGTCCGCTAATCTAATTCTTGTTCCCACAAAATCTTAGTTAAGCAGTAAAGGAATACCGAGAAATGCGTTGATTACACTGCCCACCGTAACATCAGTGAGTTCGTTAATAGCATCTCTGCACCAAGGTTCGCTTTTGCAACGTTTGGAGCGGTCTACTGCCTCTTTTCTACTCTGTTACCGATAATTGATCGAGAAGTTCATATATGGAACAACCGACCATTTCCTTTTTTAGTACTGCGTGCTGTCTTAAAAAAGTTCAATTTCAGAGCTGTATGGCAATCCGAATCCCTTAGACTGTTTGAGGAGTACAGATCAAAAGCTGGTCCCAAAACTGCCGATGTGACCCGAAGTTCGACTTGTGGCTGCCACAAGTCCTTATCACGGTGTGTAAATAGTCGCTTCGAATAAGTTGAGAACATGGCTGTTGCGACCAGATTTTTGGAACGTCTGTTGGTTATCCTTTTGGTGTTTCGTTGGGAAATCAGCCGTGAGTCGAACCCAGGTCTCTTCGACTAACAAGCGGGGGCTCTACCGCTGAGCTACCAACCCCTATATAAACGCAAATCTCCAAGCCCCAAAGAGCTAAGGCCTTCTTATAAAGAATCCACAATCACACTTATTTGAAAATGAGGATATCCGGGAAAGATTTCTCATATTTTAGTTGCATGAGCTGACTGTGTGCGGACATTTGGCTGGGAGATGAGGCGTCGATGGTAAACGTTGAGCAACATTAACCTCTTGGGATTGCAGATGTTGCACAAATGCAGAAATATGACAGACCTCTCACAGAACACACGCTGGCTCGTTGAAGCCGCTGGCTTTCTGCTGGCTAAGGATCCTGATTAAATGAAATTTGAACAAAGTCGTTATCAGAATGAATTGTTCTCAATGCTGTTAATTTAAATGTGCTATTGCTTATGACCTAATGCACTGCAGTAAATCCTGTAAAATTACTCGATAAAAAGAATCTGGTACGATCGCCAAAAATATAGCGAGAATTTATGCCCACCTTCATTATCATTAGCCATGTCAGGCTCGTTTTCAGAGCAGGATGTCCTATAACATTCGCTACAAGATTTAGAAAACGTCACAGCATAAGGATGCCTCATTAAATTAAACGTAAGGTAATCTAAGATTTCATCGAATGAAAAAAAAATGATTTTGGACGTCACGCAAAGCTGAGGTGAGGCTCGTGCTTGAGTGCTTAACGCATAGTCAGGCTTGTGCCTTCAACGTTCAGTAAGCGAGAATGAGCCGAACATCCACTGCCGATCCTTACCAGACGTTCATTGGTCACTTGAAACGAGCTGGGTAAAAGATTGCGCTCGGTAAAACGAGTGAAACAATGCCTCTAGAGCTAGTTAATTGAGAACCCAAAGAAGACAGAAGCAATTTAATTTATTGCGTCCGCAAGCAGCTCTAATCCTGGCGTGTAGGCAGTAATAAAATAGACAGCTGCTTCAAGGATCATCAAACAGGCCACAGTTAAGGGATGCAATTGATGGACGAACCTTCCACTTTACACGTATTTGCTGTTGATACGTTTAAAGGTCGAGGCTCAATCGTGGCAAAAATAATACAAGTTTAGATTGCATACAGGTCAAAAAGTTAGACGACTCATTCTGCTAACAGAAGCTACGTCGTTTGCATCGGGTTAAGCAAAGTGATTAAGAAGGCGCATCAAAACATTTCCATTCAAGCACATTTTGCGAATTTCTGAAGAGTGGCCGAAAAGATTCGAACATGGTTTAGGCAAACGTAAGTCTCCGTTTTTCGAAACTTAAGGAAGTGAAAATTCAGTCGAAAATTGCCTGGGGCTATTGCATAAGACTTGTAAGCGCGGCATAAGAAATTCGACCGTGTACAAGCTCGAAAGCTCTCGCTCTTAAATTGACCTTTGCACATCAACAAGAAGTTGGCATCATTTTCATCCGTTGCACCCATTAGATTTTGTATGGTGATCATTTCACGAATTGTCGATTGCCTTCTTTGACGCTATATTGCATTGAACTTTTTTTTTGCAGCAGTGAGATAACGGAGATTAAATGTAGTGGCTGAAGCATGCCAAGGTTGCCAAACACTTGTGCAAATTCATTGACATTCGGATTATATAGAAGACAGATGCCTTTGAAAAGGCTCAACCGGAAAAGGGCTCAAAAATCGCTCAAATAAACGCACTGAGGTATCAAGCAGCTTATAGGAAAGGGCCAGCAAATTCTCCGAATCCCTGTAGTGGCTATTCTTGTTTATTAAAAATAGCAATCTTTTCTGTCAAACAGCAGCTATCACCACTGTTATTGCTTTGCACAGAGAAATGAAATCAGAATATGCTGCTTTAGCTTGTTTAATCTCTACTGCAGTATTCTTTTACAAAGTCTGTCTGTTCTGAATCAGTTCCGAATCATCACCTTGATTCGATGGAAGTGCGGCACAAAAATTCTGATGATGCTGCAACCAAGTCGCTTAAAACTATGGACCACTTCAGAAAATAGTTGAGAAAAAACACAAGCAATATTTCGATATAAGTCTCTAATATTATAGCCATAAACGAATACAACACTCGGTAGTTCGTTTGTCTACCTCATGCACTTTTTTATAGCAGAACGCTTTATTCAGTTGTGACAGAAGTCGAGAAATGAAAATTATATCAGATGCAAGCATTTCGCATGCCACAGACAGGTTAAACAAGTGTGTGTGCCTTTAAATACCGTATTATAAAGACTAGCAAAACGAGAATGCAAGAAACGGTGGGTGGTCCTTCCTAAGCTTGAACCCAAGATTCATCAATTTAAATACAGGTAACATGATGTGCTCCAAGAAAATGTTCATCGTTTCCAGTACACGTGTTTGAGGGAATGGCTCATTCCTTCGACGATATGAATGAGTGAGCAATGGACCAAATACCGTTGGGAAATGCGATAGGCCATCGAGATGTGAAATGAGCCGTCGGTGCATTCTTCATTCACATTTAAGTGCATCAAGGTAAAGTCAAAAGTGGCATAGGCTGTTCTCGAAGAGAAGATCAACCCAGCGATAGACTAATATATAACCTTCACATCACTTAAGGTTTTTGTTTCTTACAAATCGCAGCTTCGTAAAAGCGTTATGCATTGCATTCATTACTCGCAACCACTATCACAGTATTTTCATGTATGCAAATATACTGCAAATGATGAGGTTCCCAAGATTTGGCTGAGGGTTTGCTTAAGATTTGTAGCCTCATAAGCTTTCAATTGACGTTCAAAAAATATTCTGCGACAATAAAAGGGCACATAAAAGCTACCGGAACGAAACAGCTGCAACGACAATGCCACCACTGCGTTTCAAAGATAAAACTCGTCTCCTGACGGTGCGCTAACCCGATTGCATTCTGGGCAAAGTGACAGCAATCGGATCGAGCGGCCATGATTGTCACTGGCATGCGCCACGTCGCGCTACTGATGCTTCAGTGGGGTCGGCCATTTTGGGCGTTCACAATAATGTGCAATGCAGGCGGCCGCCATGTGCCTCAGTTCGTCTTTGAACAGCTAGCTGTTCGTGGGACGATACCAGCCAGCGTTTTTCGTTTTTCCTCAGTTCCTTTCGCCCTCATAAAATTTCCTAAGCATGCGATATTCGTGATCGCAGAGAGCTCTAAAGAGACTTGTCACATATTTCCAACGAGTCATCATGCTATCTACCTTTTAAGTTCTGGACGTGTAGTAGCATTATGCTACAAAACAGCTCATAACGATCAAGGAAAGCTAAGGTGGTGAGCGAAGCGCCACCGCAGACCTACACGCTACTTTCAACACCTAGACACCTTCAATCTTCAAACATCACGTTTAATGGTGTCAAGAGCATGGGCGGCATTTAAACATTAACTCAAGTATTTTTAAGGTTTTTGCGGTACTGATGAATATATCGTAAAAGCTCTACTGCCTACCTCCAACAGACCACGAGATATGGTGGTTAAGTTTGTTTGATTAAGGCATTGAGTTGAGAACATAAGCATTATGACAAACTTGTATCGATTAAAACACTTGAGATACGGGGTGGAATGTAAAAGAGAACCTGGTCTCTGCTCCCAACATGCCACGAAACCTCAAGATAAGACATCTTGTGGATAGAGCTCAAAATCACCTTTGCGGCGAGGATCATTACTGCTGCTAAAATTTGCCACTCAAATGGGCATCTCATTGCCCAAAGGCAAATTTAATCGCCATAGTTGGCTTATTGGACGATGCACATATCAACAAACCCCTTGCGCAAGCTCAGACAACAAAGGCAGTACAAACAACAACGCAAAAACAGATAGACACGAACAAACACAACAACATAAACGTGAGCACAAACAACGTAAAAACAGGCACAGACAACAACGTACACGAACAGAAACAACACTAGCACACACAGACATAAACAAAAGACACGGACACAAACAGAACCGTATAGATGGACGAATGGGCGCACTGAAATCGTCAACCCAAGGCCACCTCGTGAGTTTAGAAGAGGTGGAAGGGGAAGGGAGGGGGGGGGGGGGGG
>JAARMF010003127.1:0-22133 GCA_022844705.1 Toxascaris leonina
AAAAAAACGGTTTCTTCTAGAGCTCCGCAACGTTTTGGCGCTTGTTTCCGTATGCTTCGGAGCTAACAACTTTTCAGCTCAACGTCGGGTCAGAATACTTCCGCGCACTCGGCACGGAAAAGCAGTCGTCGATCTAGAAGATGCAAAGGTCCGCTCAAGCGCTATTTTTATATACGAAACAAATCCACCATTTTCCCGAAAATATCCACTGGGAGACTGCGTCTCATGCCCAAGAAATATTCTACAAACAATAACACAATGTTCTGCAAAATGTTCCACGAGGAATGTTCAATTTAAACACGGCCTTCAGCCGAGAATCGATGCGTAGTGTTTCGGGACGTAATAATTGGTGCTATCGAAGAACAACGATGCTTTCCAAATCGTTTTAAACTGCTGGAAAACAATGTTTCCGCTGAGCTGATTTTCCGTCATCGTGCCTGATAATTGGATGAGGTCTTAGGGAGCGGATGTATAATATCCACAGGCAGTGGTTTCGAAGACCTTTTATGGAACCTTTCGTCATATCGTTCTCACACAGTTTTTCTCCCAATGTTATATCTTGCTTCACTTTTATTTTTGCTGCTATTGGTCGATATTTTCAGATGACGTCACTAACTCTGCACTGCTTTCATATAATTTTGCCTCACTGAAATAGCGGCTCATATTCTGCAGCCAGATTTTTCGTAGATTATTCACGAGCAGATGGTTGTTGGATTCTGAGTACGCTTTTCGTTCAACCTTGTAGACTGAAAACTACGGTTCCAATTATCTCATTGTCATTACGACACAAACGCCTTCCACGTATGTCCGGAAACGCGTTCCTACGGAGAAATTTTTTTTGCGGCCTCTCATTTCACTTGCCATGAATTCAATAAAAACGTGGAACAGTTTACGGAAACTTGCCTTAACAGCTCCTTCAAAAGCTGTCATATTCCACACATATACATTCTTCTAAAGAAAAGCAGTACTAAGGTCGTGGAGATTGATATTCAAATGGCTGCGCCTTGATGGATGCTGAAACCACGAGCTCATGAGCGCCAACTTCTACACGAGCGATCACGGCTCGAGTCGCTACTCGGCCTTTCAAAATTCACATAGACATCCTTTGAATTTTCCTCTCCGTCTATGACGTAAATACCTTCAAAATTCATGTCTCAAGATGCATTCATAATATTCATGGGAACCTCAACATTGTCGCCCACTATTTGCGCAGCTTATAATTATCAGCATCGGCCTAGAAATATTTCATCTCTATCATTTTCTCATAGAAATATTTCGTCTCTATCATGTTCTTCAATTTATTCCCAGTATATTTTTGTACTCCTAGAAGCCAAACGTTATTTTTCGGTAGCTCTCTTTTCAGTTTTCCTCATTCATACTATATTTATTACATTTACTGGTCATTTACACGGGAACTTCCTTAGTCCTTCGTAGAGGGAGTGGTGTTGAAACAAATTTATGATTGAAATGAGTTGGCTCAAATAAAAACAAGATGAATTCATGGCCATAACAGATTCCGTTTAAGCGTCCAAAGGGAATTCATCAAGGGACAATGCAATTTATGGCCTCAATAAACGTCTCGAAACATTGGTAAGTGCAATTTCTCAAGTTGTGTGCATTAAAAAACTGACACTCTCGCCGTTCACTGGAAGCGAATATACCGAAAGCGACGAAGAGTGGGAGTGCAGAAGTTTAGGACGTTGCGAAAATATAAGTATGTTGGAGGCAAAACCTTATAATTCTGTCGCATCCCTGCTCTGAACAGTGATGGTAATCCATCAAGTTTTGGAAAGTCCAAACAATCACTATCGGCACTGAAAAGAGTGCTCTGCATCGCACCGCAGTGCGCCTGAACATTAGCATACCCTGTCGGGCCGTCCCACACCGTTCCACACCCGAACAAAGTGGGAACCAGATTGCTCCCCACCGTAAGACCTGAATTGAGCATTTATATGTTAAATGCGCCAGAGTATAGCAACAGCGAAACATCCCACAAAACAGTAGACGTCAACAGCAAAAGAAACCAAACGCAATGAACATATGAACAATTCCATTCACTAAAGGCGGTTATGACACAGTGGATTAATCAGCATGACAATCATCCTGTCCCAAGACATGTCCTATATTTTCACCATTCTTCCGGTTCTCAAGCGTAAATAAAACGCACCCATATATGCGTACATGTGACTACTCAGATATTAAATATGCAATCATCGTGGTCACTATAAACAGTGATAAAAACTTTAAAAAGGAAACAACTTCGGCGGCAACAAAGGAACAAAAATGAGGATAGTTGACGTCGTTTCCTGGCAGTGACGCCTTCCGGAACTCCAAGTGAGGCGCTGGTCAAGTCTAATGGAAGTCTTGAAAAAAGTCTAATGGAAGTCTGCCGCATTCTAATAATCCTTGAAGGCGTCTATCTTTGTCTGTCGTCCCTCGTAAAGCTTACTTCTGTTTTGCATTGCGCTGCACCTCTCTTCAAAATTCCGCGCTTCCTGCAGAGCTATACAAGGGAACGATACAGACAGTAGGGTCAGGTACTTCTGGTGTGACGGCCACTACTGGCCTACGGAAAAAAGCGTCCACGAAAAGAAAAAATTGTCCTGTGAGATGTTAAACCGCCCTCAGGTGTCATCTCGAATTTTTTTTGTTCGCAGTTCGTCCATTTAACGACTAACTGGCGAAGAAGCTGCGTTGTTTCACTCTGTTAACCTGGATATTACACATAGGCCGAAGGGTCGAAGTTGACGCGAACTCAACCAATGTAGTAATGCAGCATTCATTTTTATTTGTCTTTGGAACATTTGATTTGAAATTTATTTACCGAAATCGATGATTCAAGAGAGAAAGCATTTCTGAGCGAAGCATTTCACTGAATAGAAGGCCTCACTATTCAATCTGAAAAGAGCAGAAAAGCTTCCTCGAAAAAGAAGAACAATAGGAAATCCTGATTTCCTATTTAAAATAGCGACTCAAATAAGTATTGACCTTGAACTTAAAAGTGTCGTATTGACACACAAATTCCCAAAGATACACTTCAACATATAATTGAAATTTTGCATACACGATGTATTAGCTCATGACAGAACGGCAGTCGAAGTGAAAGATCGTAATAGCGGCATTCTTCTTAATTGAGGGGAGGGGGTCATACTTCCAAACCCTCAATTATTTAAGTGCAGGCTGAAATCAGAATTATTTAAGGGATATCCCACCATCGGAACGGAGTGAAAGCCTGGAGGGCCATACGCTTATGAGGGAAATACGCAACATGCGCACAGTCGAAAAGATGTTTTCTTGATGAATGCAAATAAACATTTTCTATTGCATAATTTGCTATCTCAGCACAGCAGTAATGACAATTTTGTAAGCGTCATATAATTTGTCTGCACCTTCTTTCAAGTTTCATGGGGGCACCTCTTCAATCGAAACAACTTGGTTAAATTGTTCTGCAGAGAGAGAAAACGCCGTGCAGCTCACTCATGAATATCAACAGTCTACACAAGTAAGTGCTGCTTTCATTAGCGCAACAACTTGCTGCCTTAAGACAACAATATGAGCATCGAAAATGATCAAGTTGGCAGTTCAAAGTCAGGATTGATGTGCTGGATAATGGGCAACTGAAACCATTTTATGACTGCTGTAGTTGTCGGTAGTATTTGGGTTAGCTATGAAGGCTTTCGGTCGAGTATTTCGGCAGAGCCCTTTCATAATTCGAAATTTTCAGAAATGTGTCAGGTAATAACCACTGACTGCCAGGTCTTAAAGAGAATCCATCCTTAAGTGTTCATTTTTATTTGTCGTGGTTCATGTGGGAGGTAACGCACAGGTGTAGCACCATCAAACAATTCCCTCTCATGCATAAGAATCACTACAGTCTAGCCTTGCAAAACATTTTTATATGAAGTTCGAGGTGGAATGCAGACGGAAAGATCTGCTGGTGTAGAATCGGAAGCCGGCGAACAGTTGCCGACATTATTAAGAAAGTTCTGGATTTTCTTGCAGTATATGTGATGATCATTCTGTTCGGAAGAGTTTTCCGGATATTTCTCGATCAGTATTTAGGGTCCACTCAGCGAGCGCTATTGAGCTATTATGTTCTGCTTGCCTTCGCGTCACTCAACACATTAAAATGCTCAATATTATTTCGAGTGCTACCTGACTCTGATTAAAAAAATTACGCTCAGTTCAGGACACTAATAAGCTCATACTGAGTTGAGTTTTTTCCACGGTACAACTCTCGTTACCACATTGATCTTTTCAAGTAAACAAGACGCTCAAGTTAACAGAATAATATTTCTACTTCAGTCGAATTCAAAAGGCTGCAAAGGAAACAACCAAAAATAACGACGAACGTAGTGCGAAAATAAAATCACCGAGAATTCTAGCGACAAATGATTTGTTGAAGAAAACAAAGAAAGCGACAAAACTCGTGCCCTCAGCCTCTTCACAGATGCGTTCTCAACGATCGCCCTCGGAATCACTGAAAAGAACGAAAAGTTCGAGAATCCGCGATGAGTCAGAAAAGTTGCTCACAGTTCGCAATGAAATCTCCTCCACCTCTCAACGGCTCAACGATGTTTCATTGAAGCAAAAAGACTCGTGGCAAAGATTCCGACAGCCGACGGGGGATCCTCCAAAGCGTTCAGACAAAGAGCGGAAGGTCTTGGGCGCAAGTGGCATGTCTGGCTGGTATCCAACTCGCAAGATGGCATCACTGAATCATCCACTGGTAAGCATGGACAAACAGAGGAACCAAAGTGATGTTTCTGATAAAGAGGTGGGGCATAATTCATGTGACAACTCATCAAAACCGTCGATGATAAGGGACACGCAGCAGAATGCACTCAGTAGTATCCCGATATTCAACGATCATTCGAAAGAGCATACACAAGCGGATCTGTCCAGCAAGAAAGCGGAAAAGCCAATTAGCCGAGAATCACCGAAGAAAGGCCAGCAGATTATGCAACGCATTTCATGGACGGGTCATGCTACGAAGACCACAGGAAAACAAGATGATATAAGCTCTGACCAACGACCATGCTACACGAGTGATTTCTCAAGAACAGCAACACAGCCGAAAATGATCGAGTCGCATGTGGAGCCATCTTTGAAGGATGCCGAGAAATCAAACAACGTTACCCACACTGGGCGTGTAAGCAACTTATCGAAAAACTCACGATATGCAATGGAGCATCGTTTGCAGATTGGCTCCGTTCTGAAAAATAAAGGACAACTGATCGAAGATGAGTCTCGGAAGAATGAAGGACTCTTAAGAAATCGTCACTTCAAAAAGGACTTGGTCATAAAACGGATAGCACTACTTAACAGTCGCGACTCGCCGAAGAATATAAATCATTCGAAAAAACATCACAAACGGAAGAACACCCGCAATATACACAAAGTGCAACATGGCACTAGAAAATTTTCAAAAGATGGCGCAGATCCGAAAAATCTTCAACCACAGATCAGTAAATCAGAAAAGGATTTAGAACAATATACGAATAGTAGCTCTGTGAAAAATACTGAACATCTGAAAAAACAAATTTCGCAAAACAAACTTCTCGAGAAAAACAAAATGCAGTCCTCAGATGGCAAGCCTTCAAAGACAATCGTGTCAAAGAAGGAACACGCACAGACCGGTTTATCTGAAAAGCATGCAGGCTATGATGGTGCTATTGACTCTTCAAAAAAAGACGATCCTTCTAAACGGCATTCACAAAGAAGCCTATCTGAGAAGCATGCAGGACGTGACACTAGTGACTCATCAAGATCAGGTGGTCATTCGAAGAAGCACCACCTACAAAAGAACTTGCATGGACAACGCGAGAGTGGTAGTTCTTCAAGAAGTATGGGCACTTTAAAGGAGGACAATTCAAAGAAAGACGTGATCAGAAAGCAAATTCAAGGACGTGGCAGCAGTGACTCATCAGGATCAGGTGGTCATTCGAAGAAGCACCACCTACAAAAGAACTTGCATGGACAACGCGAGAGTGATAGTTCTTCAAGAAGTATGGGCACTTTAAAGGAGGACAATTCAAAGAAAGACGTGATCAGAAAGCAAATTCAAGGACGTGGCAGCAGTGACTCATCAGGATCAGGTGGTCATTCGAAGAAGCACCACCTACAAAAGAACTTGCATGGACAACGCGAGAGTGATAGTTCTTCAAGAAGTATGGGCACTTTAAAGGAGGACAATTCAAAGAAAGACGTGATCAGAAAGCAAACTCAAGGACGTGGCAGCAATGACTCATCAGGATCAGGTGGTCATTCGAAGAAGCACCACCTACAAAAGAACTTGCATGGACAACGCAAGAGTGATAGTTCTTCAAGAAGTATGGGCACTTTAAAGGAGGACAATTCAAAGAAAGACGTGATCAGAAAGCAAATTCAAGGACGTGGCAGCAGTGACTCATCAGGATCAGGTGGTCATTCGAAGAAGCACCACCTACAAAAGAACTTGCATGGACAACGCGAGAGTGATAGTTCTTCAAGAAGTATGGGCACTTTAAAGGAGGACAATTCAAAGAAAGACCGGCTCAGGAAGCAAAATCAACGTGCTGACAGCATTGACTCATCAGGATCGGCTGGACACTTTAAAAAACGCCATTTAAGAAAGAGCTTGTCTAGAAAAGCTGCGAAACAACATAGCAATGACGAATCCGCAGAAACTGCAAAATATTCGAAAAAGCATCGCTCAGAAAAGCATCTAACTCTAAAGCTTGCTACCCCGAATGAAAGCTGCAATTCTGCAAAAAATGTTGAGGATTCAGAGAAGTGTTATTCGCAGAAAAAATTCTCCGGAAAAGGTGATAAGCAAAACGATCTCAGTAGTTCCTCGAAGGAAGTCATATATTCAATGGGACCTCATTTCCAAGTGCATCTTTCTGGAAAAGAAGCGATAGAAAAAGCTCGCGAAGGAAACCTCACAAAGGTTGCCAAACGTTCAAAGAGGTACCGCTTACAAAAGAATTTAACTGGAAAAGTTAAAGCAAAGCATTCTTCAAGACTGAAAACAGCATCAGTGCAGACGAAATGTTAAATTGGTTCGAATTCTCAATATATTTTTCTTCTCTTTGCTTCATTACTGATAGCCTTAGGAAGGCAGTGAACTTCAGTTGAGTTTACCGGTTTACCGTTGAGGAAGTTTAAAAGAAGACTTATGAGGACATATTATAATAAGAGGTAGGAGTCGTCGTGATGAGCCGAATATTCACAGGTTCAGATTCCTTGCTGCGAGCGCTTCTCATTTCTCTCGCAGGTCCTTACCACCACATTTCAATGCACACACATCTAAGGAAAGGCAATGACTGAGAGCGATGTGAAAGAGATACTCTGCTCCTATTGCATACATTTCAACGCGAAGTTCGCTATCCAAGTTCTGCCACATATAGCAGCTAACAAGGCAGTAGCGTGCTTCAATACTGAAATATTGAGGCGTCCACTCGGCATCTGCAAATACGACTTCCATTTATGCGCACATGCATCTATGCATTATGCGCATAAATGGCAAAAAATGCACCCTATGCAAAAAATGCACCCCAGCACCCGTGTTTTTGTGATTGCGATGAAAAAAGTAAGGAAATGGAAAAGGAAAGTGCCAAAGAGAAGTCAAAGACGTGAGGATGCAATTGAGTCAGCTGTCTGTTTTGTTAAAGCATTTGCATGATTCTGCTCATTTCAGAGAGTAAAGACGTCATCTCCCTTTTTGCCGGTCTCTTCAACACAGAGTGCCCTCAAATGTGTTCACAACGAGTACCGTTGATCTCATTTGATCTTCGATTTGATCACCAAAACATATTATCGTTCGAACAATCTGCACTTCTTATCGGATGCTTTTTATTGGAATGCCGATTTTTCCTCCTCGCAGCAGTGTAATCAGATGCGCAAGCAGGATGCTGTCTCTTGTTGGAGGATATTGTCCTTCTCGATGGTGATGGCAGTGATGCAACTAGTGATAATAAACAAGCTTTTCCTACAACAATTGACTCTTTTACTCATCTTTTTTTTTGATTAACGCGAAGGCTAGAAAGCATTCAATATGCAAATTCTCATAGCTTAGACACTCGAATGAACTGCTCGCAGAATAGCTCAAACACGGTGGACATGCTGCATCATAATGCGTCCTCGAATGTCAGCGAGCACCCGCATAATTTTTTCCCTTAAAACTCATCGCAAATTCTGCATACGATTCGATATTTGGATTTAAGACGCTGTGAATGTGTTGCAAACTTGGTTTGTATTGTAGTTTTTGAGCGGAAGTGTGGTCGATTCATCATCGTCATGAGTCTCGGCTCGCTTCTGTTTGGTTGGAACTTTGAAGGGTTTCAATTTCTCACCGTAGATCTGCCAGCGCTCATTGAGCAACAAGGTGGGAGTAGGAGCATAAGCGCCCATCAGAATGACCACTGAGCGTCCTTCTTCGGACTGATCCGAGACACTCCTTAATTGGAGTGCGGTTGCGCATTTTTCATTCACTTTTGAAACACACGTTTGCGATTAGGCAAATAAGATGTGGCGTAAGTTGCCTACAGCAGCTACTGGCGCTCATTGTCCCTCACGAATTCGGAAGCTTACATTGTGGTTGACGCCATCGTCCCGCGATCTAGTGAGTGTCAAGAACTGGAGGCGAATGGCGGAAGGAAGTTTCCATCAAAGTATTGCCCCACTTTTGAAGCCCCTGTTTTATGTTTTGTAGGGCAAAAACCCGCTAATGCTATGCATGTATTTTAATGAGTTCGATTTCGTTAACTGTAGCCGTGTTTTGCCCTGGAGAGTCCATCGGAAATACTTGGCTGCATGTTTCTTGACGAGAAATTTTATTTTCAATGCCCGAAGGGGGAGATTGATGTCATATCATCATTGATCAACAAATTTCAAAATTGCATATCCAGAATTACGACAAAATTTGCATAAATGAAGACTGAGCTTCTCCTACATTGGCAAAGGCGCTTGAAATTGTGGTTGCAGATAGCGTTTGCATTCTAATGACATGGCTGATGGCGTTGAGTGTCACGATATTATGCCGAGGCACGAGTCACACGAGGAAATTGCAAACTAAGAGATCAGCGAGCAGTCGCAAGGAGTTAGATGACTTAAAACACATTCGGAGCAGAGATGCTCAACGTCAGCAAAAGCTTTCAGGTAGAAGCAACAGTGATAACATAAGGAGTAAAGCCGAAATTAATTTCTGATGCAGTGGCGATATTTTGTCAAACAAATGACAATGATTTAAAGTATTTGAGGAGACGGTCTCTTGTTGATGAGGACGCCTACGAAATTACGGTGAAGAGAAGGTTGAAAGATCGTGGCAACAGTGCATTCTATCTCCTTAACAAGAAAATTGTATTTTCTATTTTTCATAGTTCCGAAAATCCTATATCTCAATTTCTTTCGAAATTGACTCTCCCCCGCAAACCTGCCCAAATCTAAGAAGGGATTCATCGAAATATGCCTTTAAGTTCACTACATTACAAAAATGTCTTTCGCTTGGAATAGCGTCTGATTCTGTAGTTAATTTCTATTCATAAAGTACAATGCATATGTGTATACACCGAGTCAGCTAAACTCAAAGGGTGAAAGAAAACGCAACAATGACCGTTTGTGTTTTGAAATAGGACAGTGAATAACAGGTGTTGATGATATAACAATAAAAGTTATTTACCTCTGTGCAACAGAGCCGCCAGCAAATGGTGCCATTGACAGACGTTCTGTTTATTATTAGTAGGAAATAAGGATAAATCCGAGATGATTCTGATAAAATATGGAGACATTGGCATGTATGTCCTAGTTAAGTTCTTTCAGATAACGACGAGTTGGCAGATGAATTAGAGTGAGTTTCATTGCATTGAAATTCATTTTGCAATGATTTCTGCTACGGCCAATGAAAAACTTTTAGATGGCTTTTCACCAATTTTCATTAGCGAAATTCCAAAGAATATGTGAATAAAGTTGGCCGATTTTCAGTTTTTTGACACGTTTTATTGTCGCATTGCATCGAAAACATTGATGATTGGGCATAATTTTGAGCTGTCCCAACTGTACGAAGTCGTGTGGGTGTTCTGGATAGAGAGGAATTCGTAAGTTTATCACAGCCGTAATGCGAGATTTGATATCGCAGTAGGTATCCAGTGGCTATTAGATGAGAAGATATGAATGCCTTGTGCCACAGATGGTCGCATAAAGGAGTCATATGTAACCAACATTTTACTAACTTTTAAGTCCTATTAAAAATTCGCCCGTAACCACAGGAAGGAATTCGAGCTTGTGGTGCTTAGTTCTTCCAAGGGAATTGCTCGGTAAGGAAATAATCCAGGAAAAATATGAAGTCCTCTAATTTCCTCCACAATAATCCTTACGGCCGTTTTACAGAAAAGGCTGCAGATGAGCAGTTTCGACATAATTACCTTTGTTAAATTATAGAAGCTTGAAATGATTCCGTATGTCGCCACGGAAGTGCAAATGATTTCCTGCACCCTTCTAGTGACTCTTATAATCTTTTCTATTTGCTGCACCACTGATACTGCTATATCGATAAAATTATGTGCTGAAGTTCTTAAAGATGAAACAAAGTACTTTCAGGAAGATAAAACAAGAATATTCAAAAAGTGTATGTTGTTATCCCTTTCATAATACACAACTTTTACAACCTCTTTTGTAGTCGAAAAAAAAATTCTCTGAACGTTTTTGAGCATAACTCGTTCATATAAAATGTATCACCTTCTTGAAGCAATTAATGCTCAAAAATAAAAAAATAGAATGCTTCACCTCCTGCTCTGCCTTGCTGATAATCTGATATTTTTCGCTGTCAAGAGACCTTCTCGAGAGACCTCCTTTCTGGTTTTTGGCCTTCGATTGCTGGAAGACGCAAATTGGAAAGCAATGAAATGTTATCTTTGTTGACTGTTCCTGTTTCAAAACCTACCATGAGCAACTTTTCTGATTTCCTTAAATTCTTTGAATTCTCATATCCATAAAACTCCAACCATTCTAACTGACTTCTGTAAAGGCAAACTTGGAGACCATCACCACTTTAGCTTGAGCAGCTTTCAGTCGAGACGCAAGGTTTTGTATCAAGACTCCAGTCCTATCTCTAGCAGTTCTCGACGACGTCATCGAAGTTGGTAACTCCGCTTAGTGCTATTGCGCGAACTGGTCATCATCTGAGCAGTCGCTGACTAAATGTCTAGGGTAGGAATGTTTGACCATTCCACAGTAACTCTATTATGCACCCAAATAGTCCTCAATCAGTTCAGTTCGCTGAAATATTTCGGAGAGATGAGTGGTTAGGAACGCCAAGAGATATGAGTTATAATGTCATACCTGTGAATATATACCAGCTATTGAAGTGCTTGTTCCATCCAACCAGTAGGGCATCGGAACGGATTTTTCAGTACCATGAGATGAATTGGTTCATACGAATAAGGTCTAGTTGTTCTTTTGAGATTTGAGTGTAAATTATACTGGATTAGGTTGTGAAATTTTGCGGTGGATTGCTTTGAGATGGAAGTCCCTATGACTTTTAATGATAGGGCTAAGAACTGTTTTCATTGAAGAAAAGATAAGCTTTCCGAGATTTGTTGAGACTGAAGGCGTCAAGAGATAGGAAATGAGGTGGGAATTGTGATAGGAGTCACTGTCGTTAAGAATTTCCCCTAAAATCCCCTCAGAAAACATCGATGGACAAACATCATTTAAATTCAAAGAAGCATTTCATCATCTTTCGTTCAATTTTGTGAAATATATTCAGTAGATTTCAGGAAAATCACCCAAGCGGTTAGTTTGTTGCGATTACAATTCAATTGTTGCAGAATTTCGTGGCCTCGTAAGCACTTCCTCTTGCTATTATTATCATGTGGGTATATTCAGTTAAAAGCTTTCAGAACTAATGAATTCCGTTCCATGGCATCGGGCGCTCATAGATACGAGTCTTCAAGCAGAGCACAACATCCTGAAACATTGCGGTCTGCTAAATATCCTGTACAAAACATATACTATGAATGAAGTATTTACAGCCGCTTTTCTTATCTCTCAAATATGACCATTCTGAAACATTTTTCAATGCACACGAGGTTGCTTATTAAAATCGGAAAGACAAGGAATTGAAAGTATTGTCAGTATCCATGGTGGGAGTTCTCTCAAAGAAATTTGGTTAATACTTATTAATTTCTTGAAATGAATCAAATTGAAAGTGTCAATTATAGTGATTCAACGAGGCAGCTCGATCGCTCACAGAAGGTCATTACTTATTTACGTCAAATTCCACCTATATTGATAGGTGAATGCAAGAAATTTGATAATTTCTTCATTTGGACAGAATTTCCATGTGTATTGATGGGCTTTATTTGACGATATATATATATATATATATATATATATATATATATATATATATATATACAGATTGGTCGACCAGACTTACTGTTATCACAGCTGATTTACTAAGACCTGATGATGAGATCTGTACCATCGTACTATCTCCGACACCAAATTTCTAATGCACTTTGATCCCCATAGTCTTGAAACATTCGAGTTCATAGAAACGAGCTCAAAATTCTCACACATTTTTGCCATCTGGCGGCAGCATTTCACAGCGGTCGGCTTTGCATTTCAGATCTGTTAGGTAAGAAAGCAGAAATCCTTTCTTAAAGTGTTGCATAGCCAGTGAAAAGTGATTGCATCGTTGCTTATATTCCCTCAGCTGCCAAAATCTCAAAACTTTTGCTGCCTAGCTTTCTGGCACGCCCCTTTATTTGTTAATCCACCAATCTTGGAAATTTTGCTGCGATAAATCATTTCAGAATATTTGCGAATGAACCAAGCTTTTGATTATCTACTCTGAGCACTTACATAATTAAATGTTGAATATTTATCCTCAATTTTGAGCATGTCTCATAGCTCAAGCTTCCGATATCGCAGAGCAAATTTTGTTTCACATTTTAGGTTTCGCTTTTTTGCAGGAGTTTAGAAGCTGAATAAGGAGTTTACGTAAAATTTCCTCCATAATCAAACATTCGTCAATGATGTCTCAAAATTTGTTTAATCAGTGAATTTTATTTAGTCGATGAAGGATCAAGAAAGTAGTGCAGATTCGTTGCAAAGAATCAAGCAAGAAAAGACGAGTCCAAACACCACCCGTGAGTTATTTAAATGTTTCAAAATAGCCTACTTGACGAATTTCAAAGAATTTCCCATCATTTGCTCCTAGGAATCACCAATAGCAGCAGTTTTGAGATATCTCCTCGCAACGAGGTATATTCAGTGGTGAACTTCAAGTCGGGTATCAATTAACGACATGAAGTGCGTTTTCGAAAACTGAGGCCTTTTTGCGCATTTCGCGGAATCTGAGCGTAATCCGATCGCTTGAGGCATGTAGACCGCAATGATGCTAAAAACATGCACGAAACTAGCTGGTCACTGAAATAGAAAGCCTCACACTCGACTTAAGTGCTCAAACTGCGGCCCATCGGCGGTCTGATGCTTAGGCTGCAGTTGACGACCTAGTTAGACATGTGCAGATTCAAAAAACTCTTCACGAAAGTTGTTGAACCTCTGGAATAGGAGCAACACGTTCGCAGATATTAAGGTGCAGTAACAGCCTACCCATTGCGTTTTCTGTTCGGAGCCAGCAAAAATGCTGCCAAAATTTCATCATGGAAGTTATTGGACACTCGCAGATTTTGGGGCAAACTTAGAGCAGTGCATGGGCGATTGAGAACGTGAGATTGTCAATTGCTGATCAGGAAAGTCCAGAACAACCATGTTCCTCGAACAGAATCACCGATCCAAAATGCAAGAGACTGTACTGAAAGGCTTGTGCCGAGTAAGGTCTTCGGTTAGAGGCCATACGACATTTGTCTTTATAACTTCTTTATATTTGATCATATTCATTTCAGCAAAGAGTAACGTAGAATCGACGCAACGTGAGGATTCTGCACGAAGTAACTCACTTTCCGCATTTTCTGAGTATTTCTTTCGGTTGAGATAATGGGTAAACAATTGGATGGAAGAGCTGACATCGGAAGAGATCAAGATGAATGCCTTTTTCATCACACAGATGTTGTTTCGAAAACACTACGCCCCTTTACTGTCGCTATATTTTTCAGTTCACATTTGTTTTAGCACATGAGAACAAAAGCAAGTCATACTTAGACTACATAGATGTAGCTATTCTGTTTGATAATAAGCCAACTGGCCGCTGTCATTAATGTCAGCGGTGGCCAACTATCGTTCAATGAGAACCCATATTGCTTTTCACATTATGGCCATCACGGTTCTTCAAACCATCTAATTGACATGGAATGGTGTCCTCATGAGCTGTGATGAAAAATGAATAACCAATTATAATATCGTTTGTACTTTCTATTTAGGCAGTAATCGGAGCCAAAAGGAGAACATTGCCCCAAAAAGTGCAAAACCTCAGTAAGTTTTAGTGTATATCGGCTCAGTAAGTATATAGGTACTAGGCAAATATTTCACTGGAGATCGGTGAGTACATACCTATTCAACATCAATCCACACAGGTATACATATATGCGAAACCACCAGTAGGTGCACGTATATCCAGTTAAGTATGTACCCAGTAAGTACACACTTCATTCATTTCATGACAGGCGTAAGGTTGATTAGATGACTTCAACGACAAGTTCTTTCAACATTTCGCTGACGAGATTATTTCACCACACTCGGAAATTTTAGTGTCCAATTACTTTTGTATCCGCATCTAAGTTGTTACTCAGAGATACTTTCAAGTGCAAGTGATCGGTGAATTGAGGCTTCCTGAAATGTTCAGTACCCTTGCTGGTAGCCAATTTTTAAATCAGTTTTCCCCTTTGTGTTAAAAAATTTACTCATGAGATGGGTTTATGATTACGAGTGGTATAATTCTTTGCTCTGCAATTGAACTCTTTGCCAAGATCCCCTCTAGTGGGACGGTGATCGGCGATAAAGCCCGAATGGTTGTTGCTTTGCTTTAAACTGAATTAGCATTTTTGATGCGAAGAGAAGCGAATGACCCAGACGTGCCTGAAAGATTCTGAATGGAATTTTTCACCGCTTCAGAGGGATTCATGAAGATGTCCGATAAGCTGCAGGTGGCATACAATTAAATTTCAAAGTTATCTTGCTGATTTGTGTATATGCTGCATGGATGGTTCGGAATCTCTCCTTTACTGAAATGATTAACAGTAGCAGCTCAGCCAAAATATGCAAATTTTAAGCACTGATGATTCAATGAAACGCATTCGTCGTCTCATGAGAGCGAAGTTTATAGCGAAGGAGAAAGGCAGTCAACGGTTGGTGTTCCTTTATGCCGCAATGAGAAGCAAGCAATTCCTCCTAGTGCAATCTGATACCGGAATGAATCCTCTCATTTGTCACCGTAATTTCATTTTCAAAAATTGCGCCCTCTCTTGCATTCTCCGTCGTGACAGCAAATGAACGTTGCTTTCCATCAATGAGCAGTTCATCAATTGGGCAAGTACTATTAAACGGTGTGCATCTTCCTCTCTGTGCAATGATCATCCAATTTCAGCAGCTAATACCGAAAGAAAAATATGCATGAGATCATTTTCATATTTGAAATGAATCAACCGCTGGTTCAGATCCTGCAGTGAAGTTTCTTTTTTCCTATTGACCGACGAATCCACTTTACTAGTACGAAATTCGTGTCAATGTTTTGATACCGTTGAAAGCCTAAATGTCTGAGACACGTTTTGAACTCGATCGATCAGTGTAAAAGGTGTATCGCATTAGAGTGCATCTTATAAACAACAAATTCCACAATCCTTTGACTGAAACTGCTGGAGAGATGTGAACATACATGCACATATAAGTGCGCACAGACAAGGCGTTCCCATCATGAACTTCTGCAAAGAGCACAACATACTATTGAAGAGTTTTTTTTAATTTGCGAGGCTGATCTATGACGTCAGTAAGTTAAAAAACCATTGTGGCAGGGAAAGTGAAGATGACTCATCCACGACGTCAACGTCAAAAAGGATCTCGATGCGTAAATCTTCTATCCCCACGTCACCAAAGAAGCTACGCGAAGAGGCAGCTGCTGATCTAAAACGTTTGTTTCTAAGATTTATTCTGACGTTGATCAAACCCTCTCTTCACTCTAATAAACTAGAGCTCTGATGCAGAGTGAATGAATTCTGGTTCCTTCACCTTCGATAGATGACCTTTTGCGACTATTTGAGCAGACCCACAGGAAAAATATACGACAAAGATTGGTCGATCATCCATGATCGAGAGAATAGTGCAGATGGATTGTGTGAGTGAATGAGCTATTGACGTCACAATTTATTTATTTAATTTCGGTTCATTTCGTTTGAATTAATTCCATTACACTTCATTACGATTCAGTTCATTCCCACTCCTTCGCATTCCAATCTCTTGCAATAGGGTGATGGGAGCTTGTTGACACAATCTAGAAAAACATTTTGCAAATGCACAAAGTTAGTGGCGAGAGATTCCTCAAAAACACGACTCAATTCCGAACTCTCTAATGTCTCCTCTTTATAATCGCATGCTGAACGAACACTAGCAAAAGTCTTGGTTTACGAAGACTTTTCATTGTGCCTGTTAGTTCCAAATCTTGAGTAGATAATTGCGCTTCACACTTTATAATTACTCAGTTTTATCATACATATTTATATCTCTCCAGAACAAAATGAAGCCGACGCCACAACCCCACCATATGCCAACGCCGACAATCAGCTTTCGCCGAACAGGTCTGTCGTTCCATCCTTTACGATGCCTGTCGACTTCATTATGACCTTTGGATATATGTCATCAAAGTGCATATAACGCAAAAGACATGTGTTGTTTCAGTACTATATTTGCCCGCCTTCGAACAGTAGTCATGAAAAATTTTTGAGCGCAAGTTTTGCTTTTCAGGTTGCTTTTTGCAGAATTTTCTGCGATTCTGTCTCACTGCTGGGAGATCGAGAGTTTTTGCTACAAACCAACAGAATGAAGTACTCTAAAACAACTATGCAATTCTTGTTTCGCATTCAGACTGCATTGTTTAGAAATGAAAACGAGGAATATAAGAACTATTTAAAATGAGATTAATGTGTTGGATTATTTATTAACTCAAACCATGGCAAACCTCATATTTCATGACAAAGAACAGAAGTTTGCTGCTTCGGTAGAATTAAGCGGTTACTTCTTCAATACGTCAACGCTTTTGTTTAATTTACGCTATCATTCAATCTCTGCAAATGCATCAGTTATTAACTGGCAAACTATACTGAATTCACTCGGCAACACTTCGTTGTCTGCATTAACTGTCTGAAGCATTTATACAAATGAAAGTCAGCCTTGAGTCAGCTATGCAGCAGCCTTTCAAAAAATAAGTTGGAAAAACCATTCTTGAGTTTGAGGATGAAGATTTGTCCGGCCGATTTTTTTTTTTTTTCAAATGCATTGCAATTTATTGCATTGCATTTTATCGATTGCTTTATAATTGGTTGTCGAATTGGAATTGAGAAACATAACTTAGCCATCTTTTTTCAAACTCTCCACATTAATGGCTCATCCGCAAAATGAAACTAGACCGCTGTCAATCAAATAAACCTCAGAAAACTGCATATGAATTCTATCAAGGAATTTTCACTGTTGGTTTCTTGCTCTCCTTCATTAAAAAATTGGCTTGCGATATGCAGAAATACGTATGCGAACATTTCACAGGCCATTCAAAAAACTGCAAAGTCGTATGCTGTTGAAGATTGTTGAAATATCAACAGCTACAGGCTACTCAACGATAGTTCGATCGACAATCATGTAAATTCATGGAAAAAATGATTAATATCTAGTCGGCCCACTGATTAATTTTGGAGACTGACGGAAACACTGGACATGCACAGGCAAACAGGCATTTGCGAATGAACAGCGGTTTTGCATTTGGTTCACCTGTATTGCCATAGTCACACGCAAGCGGATTCGCAATAGCTTCAGCACAGCATAAAGAAGAAAGTAATAGCCGGTATGACTCTTGTGGTTTAGACCATGTGAGTGCTGAACTGGTTCTTTTTCAGTGTCATTCAAGGGGGAAATGAACCTGGAGATCTCCGAAGCAATTTACGAACGAAGAAGAAGCGAGAACGAGATGAGACATCAATACCGATTCTGAGCTCTACTAGGACAGCAAAGACGCCATCCAAAAAAGACTCAGATCAAGGCTCAAAGCGATCATCGAAAAGGAAATCGAAGTCCCACCGCAAATTGAAGAAGCAGACACGAAAAGAGGAGGATTCCTCTTCGACCTCCCCGCAAGAAAAGGCGCCGTCCAAAAATGACACCGAACAGAGCTCAAAAAGAACATCGAAGAACAAATCGAAATTCTACGGCACAGCAAACGAGAGCAACGGACCAAAAAACGAAGATTCCTCTCCACGATCATCGCAAAAGTCTCTGAGATCACTTTCCGAGTCCTCAAAAAGCTCGAAAACATCGAAAGGATTGAAAGGCTCACAAGCGTTGATACGATCAACGCGTTCAAAACGATTACGTCTAAACGACAGCTCATCTGATCGTACCCAGTCTGGCTCACGGCGATCACGAAAAATTCACAGAAAGCGCAGATATATGTCGAAGAGACGTCATTCAAAGAAGGGTAATTATTCAGAACGTTCTGGTAAGAGGCATCGATCGCTGAAAAAAAAGCGTTCAAGGGGACTCTCTTCGATTCAGGAGCAGAAGGACAATTCGATAAAACAACTAAGCAATGCGTTGCAGCACGGCACACAAAGAGATTCATCCGCCGAAAGTGCAAGACAGCATGAGAGCAGTTCGTCGTTGAAGAAATCCAAGCATTCGTCGAAGCGTAAATCGAGAATGAACACATCTGCTAAAGATGCAGCACAGCCTGGTCACCGTTCGCATTTAAAACAAACTGGATATCAGATAGAAGACGAAGATAACTCCTCCAAAAGGGCCGAACACTTGTCGCAGCGCAAAAGCGAGATGTCCGGCAAAGGTGGAGTGCATTATTCAAAGAAGGGCGTGTCTTCAAAAAGGGACATCTCCGGAAAGGGCTTAATGGTGATTTCGAAGGACGACATTTCTGGGGACAGTCTGAGAAACAATTCGATGAAAGAATCATCTGGGAAGGATGAAAGATCGCAATCATCAAAGTCTCCAAAATTGAACAGGAGGAAGAAAGGTAGCAAAAAACTGAGCTGGTGAGATTTCATTCCCATCACTTTTCAACCTGTTTCTTCGACACAGATCATCAACATTTACTCAGTTAAAAGAGAACTTTGAATTGGGCAATGCTTTATCCATTAGCTGTACGCTTACAAAAGTCATTGTTCTAATCACTCATGTTCTGATAGAACCGCTGTAGTCAAATAGCGGTTGAGGTCATATTTTCGGACATAGGAATGTAAAAGTGCAGATTCATCAGTTAGCGGGATTGCGTAGAATAGCTGCGCTACCGTTCGGGCCGTAAGCATGTGATTCTTGTCTGGGCTTCAGGAAATAAATATTCAAGCGGTCGCTTCATGCGCATATCACTGCCTTCGCTTGCTAGGAAGAAAACCAGTACAAACCTGTTTTTTAGAGAATTGAGAAATATAGGGTCATTATATTGTATGGGTGAAAAGCATTCGATAAAAAGAATCCACTCCAACACATACCTTCAGCAGTGAAATTTGCTGCGATGATTGACCACATTTCCGCTCACAAGTCCCTTTAATGTTGCATGTATAAGCAGTGTGTGAAGTTGCGAACGAGGTGCTTTTATGCTTACTCAGCAAGCCTTTGCTGAAGAGAAGTTCATTGTGCGACGAGGGAATGCTCAGATTGCATCATTAAACGGCTTTAAATTCAGGAAGACTCTTCTCGAATCATCGACGTCATTAAACAAAAATTCACTCAACAAACACTCTTCTCAATCTCGGACGTATGAATTAAATAACTTCTTTAAACGTTGACTGTATTATAAGAGCTATAATGTTGCTAGAAATATGGTAGGATGTGTGCTCAACAGAAAGAGGAAGCCATGGGGAAAAAGGAGAGAGGAAGAGGTGGGAGAAGGAAGAGGAAGAAAGTCTTGCTTCATAGTTGTTCGGAAGGTGCCCTTCTTGTCAATGGCAGCAAAGAGCATAACAAAGGCACTCGAGGGCAAGGACCATTCTGTTGATCTTTGTCGAACGAAAATAACGGAAATCTTCACACGAAGTCGATGCTGGCAAATGACACAGATATGCTCTTTCGAATTTCAATTACTGTATTGTATTCACGAGTCTTTCATTTTCATAGTTGACAATGCACTCCTAGTAGAACAAAAATCTAACTGCAACGGAATGAACAGTGTAACTATGGTTGATTTGGATAAGGTATCACGCAGAAATCAGCGAATTCCTGGTTCTTGTCTCAGCTGCGGCCAACCGATTTTTCAGGTCATTGAAGGGATCGAAAAGTCCGAAAAAATCGTTGGAAGTGAAGCGAATTGAGCAGAAATCGATCACGACTGAGTGAATTCATAGCATTTCTTTCTATGTCCATAACAAATTCCACTTATTTACTAGGTAATGCCAAATTCACTGAAATTACAGCTATTCATCACTCTCATACACCTCATTGTGCAAAATAATCTCGAAAAGCTG
Source organism: Toxascaris leonina (assembly GCA_022844705.1). Lineage (NCBI taxonomy): Eukaryota > Metazoa > Nematoda > Chromadorea > Rhabditida > Ascarididae > Toxascaris > Toxascaris leonina. The sequence continues at coordinate 20,616 of JAARMF010003127.1, forward strand.
ATTACTTCAGAGATTCAGTCTTCAATCCATCTGCATAGATTTTCGTTCTTTTTTACTTGGATGTAGTTCTGGCTGCGATACGCAAAACAGTAATCTTTCAGAGACATCTGATTTGTTCATCGATATGTATACAATGATTTATTGAAGAAAAACGATTAAGCTATAAGATCCACGCTTCGAATGTTGTTTACTCTCTACTCAGTAAAATTTACTTGTAAACAGATCGAAAAATTTGCACATTATAATGAAGATTCAAAGCATTCGCTGTGTGCTATAAAAATCGATCCCACTACTCATAACCGAATGACCTTTTTTCAACGTCGAGCGTAGGCAAAGATACGATGATATGCGCTCTTCTGCAGATGCATGGTTCTCTCGCAAGGAGTTCATCGTATTTCCATCTCGTGTTTTTGACGATTTTTGATAGACTAGAGGAACTCAGTGGTAGATGATGCCTGCAAAATACAAGAGAAAGAGGAAACGCATCTTTTCACACTGAATGAGGGAGGATAACTAAATGCAAATGAGCCTTCACGTTCTCAGTTGTTACGTATTTTTGACAGCCATGGATCAAGTTCCAGCGACGCTAAACTTTGATCTGTTGGGATTTTTGGAGACGACTTCAAACTTAGGTGGTCAATGAACGCTCGCCGGTAAATGCGTAATAACATCCTTGGAGGAATTCTTCGTAAGAAGCATCATCGCATCAAACACCCTCCCGCAGTGTTTTGGATATGAAAATCTTCCTGNNNTAAAGCTGTCTGATCGTATGAATGCGAAGCTGTCGATATATCCTGACGATGAAAAAGCTTGTTTATGCATCAGATGGGCTAAGATATTTTTGAGAATGCCAAGGAATAGCATGAGAGTGGGAAAATCTCAGATGGTGCGAGGTGTCAATAATCCGAAGGGAGAGCAGCTGAGTCTCCCATTGCCAAAAGGATATGAAGAAGACCAACCGGTGACTGATTCATTTTCTTCCGCTAAATCGTTCAGTTCTCTCCGCACAGTCTCCACTAACTTCACGTTGAATTCCCATCAATGGCGGCGAGATGTCTTCACAGTATGGGAAATCGCCTGACATTCCCGCTTGCAACGCTCCCAAAAATTGTCTCGTCTCTGAACGCGTANCGGGAAATGACGTACCGCCTGACATTTCCGCTTGCAACGCTCCCAAAAATTGTCTCGTCTCTGAACGCGTATGGGTGCGTCTGCCTCTGATTGCCTTTAAAACGAAATTTCTGATCGTTGGTGCTCTATACAACTGCAAACCCGCGTGATTGTGAGAGTATCCGAATGTAAATTTCATTGCATAGTTGACGATGAAGCTAAACGAAACATTGGAAAGCTTAGTGGTCTCGTGGTAGAACTCAGTGCAAGTTCTGTCATTGGTTCTTATGCAAATGAAGAATGTGTCAGCCTCCCTGATTAACTTCCTCACCCTTCTTCGAACACTGATGCAAATGTCCTTATGGAAAGAGTAAGCTGCAAAAGCGAATGCATCCAATCCCTGCTGTA
>JAARMF010003130.1:0-20363 GCA_022844705.1 Toxascaris leonina
AAAAAAAAACGATTTCTTGCTTGTTTTGTGAAGAAAGAATTTAATGCTTAGGAAACTTGAGTAATAAGTGTTGGCCATAATTCAGCTATCTACTGTCTAAAAAACTTTTGAGGAATCTTTCTCCTAGCAATTAAAAACATTCGCTACGGAAGAATAGAAAGTGAAGGTGAGTTTTAATAGATGAAAAGAGAGCGATTTAAAGGTGAGGATTTCCCTATAGAGTTTTATTGGAGATGAAAATAATTTTTAATTGATCGAAAAATTTTGCGTAGCCATTAGAATATTCAAATTATTGCTGTAATTAACTAAAAAATGATTNNNCGAATCTCTTGCGTTCTCTTCAAAAAAGGCAATACGGAGCACCCCTTCAGCTTCCGAGTATAAATCAACTCTAAAGTACAATGCAACCATTTCAGTATTGCTAGAGAATCCCCCAAAATTTTCGAAAAAAAAGTTGGCTGAAAGGTGCAATTTAATTTTCTTCTGCTTCCTCTTCCCCTTCTTCCCTTCACATTCCCCCCTCCCTTCAAAGAGTTGTTTCACCAATGCGATAAGGTGGCTAAATGGTGCAATGCTAATTATGCTGTTTACCACTAATAATATTGAGGGAATTTAATTTGAAATCTTTTAAGACTATTTATTTCAAGGCCACAATCATGAAAATTTCAATGATTAACTGTTTGGATTTCTTCAAAATTTCCCTTATAAATCTATTAACATATAAATCTTTGAATATATCTCTCTCAAGAAATGAATATTGCTCTATGGCAGTCGTCGATCTCAAACTACAATACTTCATGATTATTTTAAGAACGATTTGAATATATCAAATAAAATGGCACTCAGAATTTAAAAAATTTACCTCCGAAAAAAAAAGGTGGTGAGGGATAAAAGCATCAATCCAAAATAGATTTTACTAAAAGGAGCGCCAATGCCCATATTTGCATATTTCTAAGAAGACATTCAAAAACCTTCATTTATCTCCGTTTTCATTGCATAGAATTTTCTTGTAATAAAGGTGGCAGAATTTTGCATTTTAAACCTCTCGTCCATTTGCAAATCGTTTCGAATTTCACTAGCCATTTTTTGAGTTTTTTTTCGTTTTGAAGCAGTTGAATGAGTAATAATATTAAAATTGTGCAAAGCGATGCAAAATAGCCTATTGGCAAATATCTCATTCATCAATCATTACAACATTGTCTCATTTAACGGCTCTCTTCGAATCTCCTAAAGAGTCGTCATACTCATCAAGGAAATTCGGCAATATTATTTCGATTCTTCATCCTGCTCCCGAAATCAGCAAAATATTCATTTCCGCCCAGGTGTTCTTATACTCACCTGCAAATATAGCAATACCCTGCCTTTATTTATATCTCTGTCTGTCTGCGTGTCTGGTAGTTTCAGTTGCATTCAACCATTTTAGATATAATCAAGAAATTCTATTGGTGTATTCGGTGATCAATATCAAATTCATCCATCAACATCCGAGTTACACACGTTTAGAGGTGTTCAAAAATTTACGCATGAAGGGACACTTTGTGTCCAACCGGTCTGCTTGCAGTACAAACCATATAAGAAAACGAGTCTTTTGCGAAATATATGAACGGAGGGTCGGACTGTTCAAAACAAAAATGCACCACTGCACTCATTTATAGATATTTACAAAAGGTTTGGGTTCCTCTAGTTCACATTTGGAGTTGTTTCGAATAGTTAGTCCAAGCTCATGAGGGTGGAAATGGTGACCCTATGTTCCGCATCTCTGAGAGGTCGCTTGCAACCGCGCACCACGAAGCTAGAGTTTACGCCGGACCTCAGATCGCCGATCCAACACCTCATATCCTTCCGCCTTCCTCAGATTCCCTTCTATCTCAGTGGGTGAGAACTGCTGGAAAGCATACAGATTAGCATCAGATGAGCGTGTAGGACTAATTTTAAGCAGTGATTGTGCTTGTTGGAATAGCAATTTATCAACGAGGTGCAAATTCGCGAGAACCAGCAGCTGCATGATGAGGCATTCGCAGCTATAATGGGCATATCTATGTGCTGTTGTCTATAGCCAAAGCTGATGAAACAATCTTATTGTATTGTGCCCATAATTGCATGTAATCATAAAATTTTAATATACAATCCCAAATGGCTTCTGTAATCGATGCCTAAAAGGTAAAGAAGAGAGGAAGTAAGCAAATCGTATTGAATTTCTCATAGTCGTCTTATGCACCAATTAATAAAAAAATCTTTTCTGTTCAATCGTGCAATCGTTCTGAGATTGGGTGCGGTATTAATTTTTATATGAGCGATTTGGAAAAAAATAAGCCGTGCAAAAAAAGAAATAGACTTATTTATATTGCAGGATGAAGGAAAATCATTCGAATTATGATTTTCAAGGATATTTGCGAATAACAAATTACAAAGAATCTGCGTTCATATAAACGCAATCAATAATTGAAAAATTGCAATGCAACTATATTCCGCACATCTTATTGATAATGAATACATTAGTACTTAAAGGCATTTTTAAGGACATATATATATATCTGCTGTTACTACCATCTCCAACAGCAGTCAATACAACACGATGGATATCACAGCTCATACGGTGCAAGTCAATGAATTTCTGAGCAGTAATGGTAGTAGTATTATATATATATATATATATATATATATATATATATATATATATATTCATAAAATTTTTGCAGGTAATTCAATCATCAACTTTTTGTGCGTGAATACCGATAGCTCTAACAGATCACGAAATATGTTGAGTGCTTGATCAACATCTGGTGAATGACTTTCCATATTTCACTAACGCCACTAAATTTTAGAGCGGATCATTGCGAACGAGCAATGAATAATCACTATGCCCTATAAACTTATCAAAACGCACTTCGGAGAAAACGTTCGCTGATTCCAACAATCTCTTATCATTGCGCAATCTACGTACAAAATGAAACATCGCATTTTTTTTCTCAATAATTTTCAAAAGCGGAAATAAACTTTCAAAACGATTTTTCAAAATTCTTTTCGTTGTAATCTTTAGCATTTCACCTATTGCCAATATTATCCATTGTTTATTTTCATGAGAAATGAAACAATGACCTAAACAATATTCAACGATACAATGAATACATTCCACAAGATTCTCGTTCAGCAATGAGCGATTCTTATCACTGTTGCAAATCTTCGAATTGCAATATTTTTGGAAACCATTTGGAACCACAAATTGCAAAAAAAAAATTTTCTTCAAGAAATAATCCACTTTTATATAAATTTATTAAACTTGCATATGAATAAATCATTTTTAAGCGCATCAAACGATAAAATTTGATGCATTCTCGAGGATATTTCTACGAATGCCACGAATGTAAATAATATTTTAGCAATATTTTTTGAAAAATGCAATGGAATCGTTTTTTCAAAATTCGAATATATTATGGTATTATATGCATTTATCTATTCCATAATTGCCTCAAAAATTTATTATTCTTCAATTCGCAATATAATGATAAAAAAGTGTTTTGTAGCTAAAATTACATCTGAAGTGTCAACAACATCAATATACACAAATATCCTTCTAACTGCTACGACGTTCTCAACCATGCAAACGGCAACCGCAAAAAGTCCACGCAGCTGTATGACATTTTACGCAATTCTAACAAAACCATCTTCGTCTCCGAAAAGAAATAAAGCCTTTAAATAACCATCTATTTTATACAGTCGTGCAAAGTGTTGCACATTATACCAACTGGCACACTATAAGCACTGTGTCTGTGGGTATATGTCTGAGTTTGTCTGTCCGCAAGTATGTGTATATGCGCTAGTTCCAACATATGACCACCGATCTTGGAGCAACCGAATTCAACTGACGGGGCTTGCATCGTATGTGACGTTTCGTCAACTTTCAAGCTGATTTTCTAGCTTCGATAGAAGTTGTGATCATTTAAATTTTAAAAACCCTTTTAAGTTTCACATAGCCATAAATGCTTCATTCACATTTTTATGACCGGTCGATTCTGAAATAAAAAATTCTTTTTTGTATGAGTGGGCGAGTTGAAATGGCTTTAGATATTTTACGATGAGATGGCAATTTGTGAGATAGCCAATAAAATTAAAATTAAAATATTGCCAGCCGCATCTACTATGATTCTCCATTTGTTTTATGTATCATTTGTGATGAACAAAAAGAGTTCATGGTTATAAATCTCATCTCTTAAAGGCCATTGCCGAGAGAGTCCAATTATAACACTGCAAATGAGCGATTCAAAAATAATGCCAATTTTTATTTTACGCAAAAATGAACTTCTTTTTCACCCATTTTATTGAATATTTAGTCGAGAGGACTTCATAGATTTGTTGAGGATATTTTACCACAATTATATATAAATTATTTCACTAATATCGCTGATAAAATTCACTAAATACGAAAAATTATAATAAGAAATACAAATTTTTTATCGAAATTCATCATCACTTGAGAGGTGAGAGGAATGTGAACAATGCAATGTAATTGTCTTTCTGGTGTTGGAGGTTCCATGGCGTTCAAGTCCATTTGAAAAATTTCTGAGATTTTTTCCGTTCGAATCTGGTTTCATGTCGTTTCAATGCGGTGGTTTCAAGAAACAATGCATGCAGCTGGATGACGCGATGCGGAATTCCGGAATGCCAAAAAGGCTTGACGAAAGCGGAACCGGAGATATACGGCTACCATGATCGGGTGAAGGTGTTAACGACATCGTCCGGAAGGGCTAAAGGCGGTTGCAGTGGTGACGGTCGGCGTTGCGAGAATTGGCCATTGACCTATGTCTAGTTGAAGTGGGTGTTACAGTAACCCAGTTAGGGTCTTTGCGTTCGTTCGTTCATTTCACCGGATTGTCGGTCGCTGTTTGTGCTTGCGCTCGTTAGGCGCCGTCTTTCGCCCAAAGCAAAACAAGTGTGGCGATCGGTTGGTGTTGAACAACGTTTCACCCCCTTATCGCCAAGTGGCAATCGTTTCGGTTCGTCGGAGCAGTGTTGACGCCTTCACATTCCCCTTCATTACGCGTTCGTTCACTCGTTTCGTTTTCTTCAATTTCAACTCATTGAATGCACTCCTCCGACTTTCGCCAGAATACATCCCACGGCAAATCACCTCGGATCCACGCCGCACTCTTTTCATCAACTCCATTTGCACTCATCAACCTCCACGTTTATCATTTTACGCGTTTAGTGCACATTCTTTTTGGTTCACTTCCGGAGAGGACTGTTGTGTCATATATTTGTGGATAGCTGCGTTTGTTGCTTCAACTTCTTAGTGGCTTATAAGGTACGAGGAGGATGACTTCTTTGATGGAAAATTTCAGGAACGCGTTCCGCAAAGACTAAACTTCAAATAAATTGCTTCTCATATCCGTTGATTTGAATGACTCATTTCATCATATTATGGTCGCCCCCACGTTCGAGTTTACGGAAGCTTACAAGTTCTGCATGTTTTTTCGTTTCATTGTTGTATGAACATTTAGTACCTTTCAGTTGATGCAACTGAAAGGTACTAAATACACCTTTCCTTGATGCACCTTTCCTTTCAGTTATGAGTTATCCAGTCAAAATATTTTTCGAGCAAAATGCCATCACATATTCATCCCTTCAAGCCAATCACCAATAATGTCACTATTATTCTTTTATAATTTTTTGCATCGATTTTCATCAGTTTTTATTCGCAAATTTTGCATGCATTATTATGAACCTTCACTTTAAAACTACAATTCTCTCGAAATTATTTACTATTATCGCAAATAAGAGATGATATTTCATATGCTTAGTGAATTTCTATCTTAAATAGCAAATAAATATTTAAATAATTATTTTGCATAAATATGTCGGTGAGTGTTGGCGATGAATCGCTCTCATTCAACGCTAAATGGCATCCTCTACTGCGATTAAACTGTGCCGTCGAGCACTTTCACTTTAAGAGATTACGAAAAAAACTTCATCGTCTCACATCGGTTCCACCCGTAAATGCTGAACGGCGCATCTTCGCATCAACATTCTTCACTGTTCCTCTTGTAACTAAATTTAACTGAATTAAATTCAATTATTTCTCCCATAATATTGCATTCATTAAAAATTATTTTATTTTATTCACTTATTTTATATGCATTATACACATCCAAACAATGCATTCACCACACCGCAGAGTGTTGCATCGTATCGCCATATCAGCTTTACTCAACTTCTTTTGGTCAGCTAATAATTCACCCAGTCGTCTTATTCCCTTCTTTCACCAGACGTAAAATTCCTTTCTCGAGCAAAAACATAGTTGTTTTGAAATCTTGCGATTGCTTCAATGCTTATAAAACTCCGCCGTTATTCAAATCTATGGAATTGCGTGCGACTTCATTATTAATAAAGTCATTACGGATGTGTTGCCTTTTGCCCTTCCTTTGCTAGACTGTGGAATTTTGATTATTATCCTCCCTCCCCCCTCCCCCCCCCCCTCTATACAAATAATCCCTTTCCCAGAGTAATCTTGTTCTCCTAGTTTTGAAGGGAGATATACCCCTCGGTAAACTCCTCATCGCTATCATTGTAAACTTCGAGAAAAATTATTGTTCTCACATTTCCAAGCTATGGTGTGCTCTCTTTCCCATTGAATAATCTTGCTAACTTTAAAACAGTTCTTGGAATGAGCTATAATCACAGCATTGCTATAATAATAAACTTAACTTTGAGCCGTTCAAAAAACTTTAGAATATTCTATAAATCCGAAATCCGTTTCATGTTATAAGTCCGAATATTTGTAATTTGGGCAATCTAAGTGAAATCATTGAACTTAGAAAGAGTTTCCCACTTCGAATAGGGCCGGGTTACTATTTCATTTATTACTGTGGCAAATTTTATACCTGATTGCTTGAAGCAGAGATTACTTTGCTTCACCCAAAAGCGTTATAATTTACTCGTTGATCTTAGCTTCGCAATACCCTTCTTGTCTCATATATTCTTGCATATGTGCGTAATCGACAATACAATATGTTGTCCCTCTCACCTGGGTAACACTTTTGTTNNNTTGCTGTCCAAATTGCTCGAAATATAAGCAAGTTGTGGGATGTTGGCTTGAGAGTTTGCCCTCGATCATGCCTCTGGCTTGAGATGTTAAAATATTGAGTATGTCAGAATAATGATTGTTCTCATGTCCACTCCGTCCATCGACCTAGTGTGGCTCTAGCTCTAATACGGAGGGAACAACGTCACATTAACGCCGTCAACGATAGGTCATAAAGGAAACATTACGAACATTACGATATTTTCTTGGTTAATTAGTTGATATTCCACTTCATTGCTTCGAAAATGTTCATTTGCAATCATATGCGCCTAGTCTGTGATGACGATAACCTATGGCCACAAACATCCACTTAACCTATGGGAATGTTCGGTAATGATGATAGCCTGTGGCCACCAATGTCCACTCAACCTATGGTGATGTCCATTAATGGATCATAATCTGTGACCACAAAGGTCCACTCATCCTGTGAGAATGTCCGGTAATGTATAATAATCAGCGGCTACAAAAATCCACTCAATCTGTGATCAATCTTTCGTGCTCTGTTCGATGGAAAGTTGAAAAACATTTCAAAGAAGGATTATCCATTCCTCTGATATTACCGTTGCTTCAACTTTATTAATGAGGTTATAGAGTGTTGTTGTCGTATAAAAAAGGACTTTTGATGAAAATGTGTAGAAAAGATTCTATAAAAATATTCGCTGAAGTGTATAGAAATTGGTGTTCTTGTAAATCAAAGTATCTCACAACCGGATTATCAATTGCCAATGGCATGCTTATTCGACTTGATGATTCACAATTCATCACACCTCAAACTCTTTGAATTCCATCAGAATAGTTGTGAGAAAAAATTTCAATGGTCATTGAAATCGGTTTGTATTGCTTAGAGGGACTGGTTTTTCGAGTGGAATCAAGTATGCGATGATGATGATAGGATTTGATATAGTCGAATTTTGAATGGCATATGGGGGATTAAAGAAAGGCATAATAGAAAGAAACTGTTCTCTTTGATGGCCAATTTGTAATATTGCTTTATCGGTTGGTTTAGTTAGATAAACACAGCCATCGTTATATTCTCAATATATCATAGAATTTAGATTTTCCACGTCGATATCGTTTTATTTAAATTCCCTTTTCATAACAATTTCCTCGGCGATCAATTGCGATTTATTTAGTTTTCGAATAGTTATTTAGAGTGCTTTTTGATATTTTTTATTATTAATAGTATTGCTATTACTATCATCATTTACAACAGCAACAATGATAATAAACCGACCAGAAGCTAATATCAGGGAAATAATTGACGAAATGCTTTTTATCCAATGCTGGTTGCTTGCTGCTTCACTAATGTTTTTTATAACTAAAAGAGATGTGCAATTGTTTCGCTTATGACATCTTTTTCGCTTTCCCATTTTTCCCTATAGCAGTAATCGAGTTTGCTAACGTTCGACAATTTGAAGTAATCAATTACTCATATTTATTGTGAGATGAGTTCCGCTCAAAAATATTCTCATTTAAGATGGAATTGGAAAATTACTTTTATATTTCGACCACGATATGGCAAGGTTGTTGGTAATTGCTTCTATTTCAGTGGTATTTGCTTCTCTTTATAATCGAAATACTTGAAGAATTGACACATATTATTGGCATGTTTCAAATTTATTATACATATCGTCTACAAATGTGGCATATATTATTTAAATATAATATTTGTGCAAATATTACTTAAGTGCAATCTGCATTTAAGTTCTTTATTAAATTTGAGTTAATTAATGCTATGTGAAAATTTGGCATCATATAATGGAATTATAATGAAGTGAATTAATTGGAATGTTTTGTAATTTGCAGAATGCGATGATGCTTTTGGGTGCATATGGCAGCAATGTGGTCTCATTTTTGGTGTTCGTGGTGAGTTGACTTCCCCTATTTGGGTCAATCAATGCACACAGTGTTGTGTTCTTTAAATGTGTTCATCTCTATTCTCTAATCGGCGTAATGTCAACTAAACACCAGCACATCATCACTAATAACACTCAAAATCCCATACCACTCATAGAGGCCAAATTTTTTTCCTGAAAGCCTTATGAACTCTGAAAATAGTTTCAGCACGCACTCACATAAATCGTCTAGGTAATTTTTGCACACCGTTTTGGTAGTTTCACCTGCTCTCTCAGGTATTTTTCTCCACCTTCATTAGTAATTCGCATATGCAGAATGCGTTACAATAACGTTGCGCCTATACCTGCCAATTTAGATGTATACGTCTGTCCGTCAGTCATTTCACTTCGGGCATCATTGCAGCCACACTAACAAAACTTGATTGCTAATATTGTAAACCGTACGATAACCTTCTAAATCATCATAAATATTCATTAATCAGCTTCAAAAGATCTGAAGATGTCGAAAAATTTGTGCGCATTCCACACTGACTACATTTTCATCTTATAGCGACTGAGTCGTAAAAAAACTTATGGAGGGCTTGCGTGGGCGGTTGGATTAATCAACATTTCAACGCATTTTTCTGCATATTTAATTGTTCATTTCGTTACTTAATTTGTTTCAAATATTCTTTTTAGATATTTTGTTGGAGGCAATAGCCTAAATTTGAGTTCTTAAGCTCCAATCACCTATTTAAGTGACATATTCCAATGTCATATTTACGGAAATCAGTTCTTATTGCTAGCGTTAAAAATGCATTTCCACCGAAAATACTTGACCCCATCTTTTAAAGAACTCTATCAGGATGACCTCCCCGTTAAGGACATTCCTCTTCCTCCTTCCTCCTCCACCAAATCTTACCCAGAGCACGTCGCCATACTTCTAATACATTAGATACGTCAATGACGCATTCGATCTTGACCTTCAAAGCAATTGAGTATTTTTTATTCTCATCGGCGAACAGAACAAAAGATTTCGTGAAAACAAGGGAAATAATATTAACATTAGAGGTTTGTTCATCGCCTCTACTTAATCATCTAAAATCCCTCCTTGCATCACTCAACAAATCGATTGAGTTCATTCTCATAACCCTCTGCTTCCGTCCCTTTAGATGGATTTCATGAATTCAGTAATAATTCTCGAAATGTTTTCATCTCAGTCATTCATGATAAACAATTGTGTTTCAGTATGCGATGAATGTAATCAATGCAATACCAATCGATAATTCATTAGTGGATGCTGAAATGATCAAAGGTATATTATACGTTGATACTGACCCCATCCTGAACTTTTCATCTCTCTCCTTCACCTCATTCCCCTTATCCAGAATACTCGGTCAGAGGAGTTTCAACGTATGCCAACATTACGGCATTATCCTCAGTTATTTGAAATTTAGAGAGAAAATCGACACTTTCTATTATCTATATGTTTTTTTTTTGCTTTCCACGCAAAATTACGTAATTACTCGATGGCAAACGAGTAACTCTTTTTCGAATTTCCCTCTCCCTATTAGATAATTTAGAATCACCGCCTTAGAATCTGATTCATTTAAGGGTGATCCTCCTACACCTGTATTCAGTTTGAGATGAGAGTTCCACAAAAATATCGCCGTTCTACTCAAAAACACCTCTATGAATCGAGCATTATTAATTGTTCAGCCCACATCAAATATTGAGGTTATTTTCGTTGCATTTTAGAGAGGAAAAGGGGTCACTTTCGTCGAATCTTTTGCTTTCTTAGTGAATCTGGAATGCTTTGCAATTGCGGATGTTTGCTGTTGTGATGGCGACGATATAAATCGGTGATTTCACTTACGATAAGAGAACTGAGGCGTTCTATTAGGAGATTTCATCTTGCAGAATGTATCACCAATAAAAGTGTCGACTTGGTACTTATTCTCGATGGATCCGGCTCAATTGGCGATGAAACATTTCAACTTCAGGTGTGCATATATTACTTTCGTTATGCACTTTTTTGAAGGAAGCAACATAAATGAAGTTACAGAGGATGAGAAAGTCAAAGACATCGGATACTTCACGTTGGTCTTGAGAAATGGTTTTAAAAAATTCATGCAGAGACGGTGCAGGGTTGGTTGAGGATTTTGTAAGAAGCAGTTTTTTCTTGCTAGTATGGCAAACTAGCACTTAAGCATCCCTTAATGGACGCTACTCTACTGGCATACTAGAAGAAGGGAGGGGAGGCAGGGGGAAATCACAATTTCCGATCAGTAGAGAGTGGAGGGAGTGGGGGATAAGCAATAATTTCAGGTCTCTTGTAACATAATGGTCGCAAAGCCGTACGAACTAATACTTAGCTGATAATTTATTTTGAAAGTAAATTTTATATTTCAGTTAAATTTCGTAATCGATCTCGCACGACGACTCAATGTATCTCAGCAAGCAAGCCATATAGCGATCATTCAATATGCCGAAACACCGCAGTTGGAAATGTCTCTCAACCAATACACACAACCAAATCAGGCAAGCAACTGAGTTTGTCATAACAGGGTATAATCCCTCATCTCTATTCTCAATAACAATTTATGTGGTGGATAAAGCAATATAAATATTAAATTGAATACATAAATAAATAAATAAATAAAACTAAGAGTTTTTTTTCCATTTAAAAGATATTCTCCAAATTTGTCCATCCGCTTAATGGATAGGATGACCATCATTTGACCGATTTTCTGGAATCAATGAACGAGTTCACATCATCCACTGTTCATTCTTTTGAAAAGTTAATGTAGCAACCGAAACAAATTAAGGAATAAAACGCTTCAGATGAGCATTGGAGTTATGCAAAAAGTGCTGAAGATAGATACCTTACCTTAGATACCTTGGAAGCCGATGATTAGCGTGCTGTCCTTGCCTCAGTAGACAACTCAGTGACGACATTTCGCGCGATATCCTCCCATAACGATCTGTCTCCAGCTGTTCTTCTCCATGTTTCTCCAGTGTTTCTTTTGATGTCGTCTTTCAATCTGCGGGGTGATTCTCCTCTGGGTCGTTTGCCATCTCTTAGTAGAGCCATAGGAAAAATTGCTATCAATGAATTGCCATATTCGTGTCGTCATTTTTTGCTAAATTTCCCCTCCCCCCAATTTTAGGCGAATTTGCAGATTTTCTTTGCGAAATAACGTTATGTCTATATGCGCTCATGTGCGTTCGCTTGACTGTTTGCCTATCTAGGTGTGTGCATATCAGATGGCCTGAACTCAGGAATCTCTAAGACTAGAGTTGCAAAAATTAGATGGTATAATGTAAATGATGGAATGGCCTCCTATACCACATTTCACGTTGACCCATAATCGTCGAAATGGCCTATCAACATTTATAAAGTAGCAAAAAATTGCGAACCTTACGAACCGGTCGGGATTTCATTTAACCATACGAGTGACGTCATTGTTTTGTGGAAAAGTGCAGGTATTCGGTTCACGTAACATGTGGAGACATTACGCATATTCGGGTTTTTTTTTTGCTGGTAATTAATGAAAATAGTCGGTTATTGAGTGGAATGCAGCAAAGACATATGATACCACCTCACCTGATACGCTACTTGATTTATTTTGCACAGTAAGGGTACCGACCGCGGTGCAAAGACGAAGCTTACCAAAGGTGGTCGGTATAGCACTCTTATTATGCCTTTAAAACTGGTTTAGTGACCATCATTCGACTAAATTACACGGCGCAGATATCTAAAGGATCTTCAGCGTAACGTCATCAGTATCATTGTTTTGAGTAAGCATTGCGTTGATCGAATCAAATTGCCACTTGATTCGTAGACATGTTTATTGCCTTGCTTTAATGGAAGCACACAATTGTAATGGATCTTCTATGCATCACATCTATTAATCATTTTACGTCTATTGGCCAACAAAAATTAAAATTTTTTTGGAAGATTTGCATCGGCTATTGGATCGATTCAAATGCGAACACATTACTCGATTAGTTTAATTCTACTTTAACAACTTACGAAACTTATTGTGAATATGAGCGCATATTGTGTCACTTCATTGGACACATCTCTCCAGCTGCTATTTTTTATTGTTTCCATTTTTTAGAGAGTTTTTCCAACGAATTTCATATCTGACTATCAATCGCCAATATGAACGCTCATTTTTCTTCATCACTTCCTATTGTTTCCAAATTCTGACGTTCGATTTTTCAACATTTTTTTTTCGCGTTCTTTTTTATTTGATCACTTCACTCGACCTTTATTTCGTCAGTAATTTATCATTGAACAAACCGATAGATAAGATCGCTCGAATTTTTTTTCCATCGTTTTTGATTGAATATTCCTCATATTTAACTTATTGCAATAGCTTGACTTTCTTCACCTCCATTGATGTCTTCCTTTCCTTCTTATTCCCTCCTCCTCCTCCTCTTTCCTGCTTGCTCCGAATTTCTTCTCCCTCATTCGTTTATACTAATAGATTTCGCTCCGCGAATCTCCAATTTGCGCATACCAGATCGTGAGATAACAAATTCGCAAAGTGCGGATCCTGTACTCGTACGTGAAATTCTGGTTTGTGTACACTAGATTGGGAAATAAGAGGTGCTACTTCGCGAAGTACCGGTTCGCGAACTATTGGCTCCCGTATACTTGTTCGCGAAGTTCAGTTCGCGTAAAAAACAACATCTCCCAGTTTGTGAAGCGAAATATCTTATGGAAATGTTGCCTCTGTCAGAATGCTGAAATCACTCTCAATATTCGCATAGGTGCTCAAAATCAACTCTGTTGAACGATGTTCGCTGAATGAAAAAACAATTTTTGTGGTGTTTGCATCGTTGGTTTTCCTAAATATTTCTTTGTGAGTGCTAATGAGAAAAATAAAATCTGCAGATTAAATAAATTGCAAGTTAAATGTTATTTAAATGTGGAATAATTTGTAGTTTATTGCTGCGATTTATTCTGTTTTCTTCGTTATAATATTTTCCATACATCGAAGGAAATTAGATGAACGAACAATACGTTGAATTAAGTTTGTAATTATTCTTATGCGAATTTAATAGNTGAACAAATACGTTGAATTAAGTTTCTAATTATTCTTATGCGAATTTAATAGTGAATTTACGTATTTGTATATCTTGTTTCTTTCAATAATATTTATTTACTTTTTCATTCACATTTAGTGAATTGATGAGATATTTTGTGTGCATAAATTCTCAGCGGAAATTAGTCTATTATAAAAGATGACGGATTTGACATTTTCTATTCGCACATAATTCGCTGCATTTTCCTTTCGCATAAAATTAGCGTCATTTTCAATCGCAATTGAATTTGCGCAAAACGATTTGCTGTGTTGTTAATCGGCTTATCTCATATATCGACTTCTTTTATTCACTTATCATTCGTTTGTTCTTTTTGCTTATCGTTCGTTAATCACTTTCTGCTGTTTAACACTTTCCATTTTTCCATTGTTGAGTCAAACTTTCCGATCCTTTTAATGTAATTTTCCTAAATATTTCTCACTTCGTTTTTGTGCTCTTTTTTTTCTCTTTTTTTTTTCAAAATTTCCCCAGCAATTAGGAGACATTTTATGGTCGCACTAACAATTTTTTATGACAATAAAATTGTCTCTCGAAATATATTTGAAAGCCATCAATTTGTATTTAAAAATCGCCTAAATGCCTGAAATTCGAATTCAGAGTCATCTTGACGAGTGAATTCATCACATGATGCAGCTATCATGTCGATCATGCTTGCGAGTATATTGTGAAATGTTGATAATTTGTTGATAAGTGATAAGTGCAGTGATGCATCTCTTGCTCATTGATTCGACCACCCTTATCGAACGCCATTTTAGAGACGTTTGTGTAATCTCGTGAAGCGTCCCTACAATCGTTGATTTCAAGCGTTACGCGTTTGCTCTGACCCATTAATGCATTTACGTATCATTCGTATCAGCTCTAGCCGAGTTTTTCGTCATCGAAAACATCATCAATATAATGCTAACTAAGAGAGAAATTGATGACTGCGCCGAGAAAAAAAAAGAGATGAAGAGAGGAGAGGAAGAAGAAAAGAGTTGAAATGAAGGGATAATATGAGAAATGACATTATCTTAGGGGAAATGCCATTTAAATGAACTGATTATAAGACTTTAAAATTGCGATATTATTGATAATTGTGATAAAGAAGTTATCATCCATTCTAATGAGCATCCTCTTATCGCATCACAAAGCTGCATTATTCTAATACTATTGCTAATTGTTTATGGTTGAATGCGATCATGCATATGCCTATCTTGTTTCATAATTACATAATGAAGTAGCAATCAACCAACCAAACTAAATATTTAATAACATCTCATCAAACGATCCTCTCACTTAATCAATCAACCATCAAATAACTTCGCACATTAATAAGGTATCAGTCGTGGATTGTCTCAATGAATCGCCCATCAAATCCAATACATCCGCATTGCTTTACTGAATGATGCCTCGAAGTTCCACAGAAAAAAAAAAAAATTGATAGAATTGTCAAAATTGTTTTTTGTCAAAAAATTTTCTTTTTTGACACACCCAACTTTCCAAACCTCAATAGAGAATAGAATTGGTGTGACATGAAATACACAAGGAAGTAGAGGCTTAGATAAAACTGAGCTATAAGTAAAATGGGGAGAGGATGTCGGGAGGGAAGAAGGGAGTACAAGTAGAACACCTTATATGAAGTATAGAGCAAACTTGCTCAAATAACATTTTGACTGAGGTAACGACGTTGTATTTAAACAGTAGTGTGAGTGCGAAATTTATATCAGTAAACTGAGTTTGGCGAAGGTAATTCTGTGATTCTCTTTGATTGATGCGTTAACAAATCGCATTGAAATGAACTGTAAAGTGATTGCAGGTTGAATGGGCCGTACAGAGAATAAAATATCTCTCAGGTGCAACCAACACTGGTGCCGCTTTGAAGTTCGCCCTCGATAATGGATTCCAGGTTAAGTTGACCAAGTTCATGAATTGGTCCGTGACCTTTGACGTGACCCATGGTCATCCAACATGTTTCACACTTCTACGTCACACTGAGCTAGATTTATTCCATAAAGGAATTGAAGTGAAAATGGCGAAATGGTGAAGAAAAATGATTTATTTGTGCGCAATGATGGGTTTTATGCCACAGATTTGCCTCTGAGAGAGCACCGCGCTCTCAGCCCTACGAATTTGCGTACATTTTCCACAAGTTTTGCATACTTAACACAGCCATCAGCTGGGGGAATAACTAGCGCACACTATTCTTGATTATGACAGATTTTGCCTTTTGATGTGAACGAAAGGAAAAGTAGCTTATATTCTCGATTCCTACTGATGTCTTTTTTCCTCTCTTCATTCCTGTCTTTCTCTCTCTTTTTTCTTCTTCCCTTTCCCTCTTTTCCTTTCTCTCTTCCTCTCCCTCTCCTTTCTTCTTTCTTCCTTCTTCGTCCCTCACTCTCTAATTTTCCTGCTTTTCCTATTCCTCCCCGTCCCCTTCCTCCGTTTTTCTCTCTCTCTGCCTTCCCCTCTCCTGTGCGTTTCCTCACTTCTCTATCCCTCACTCTGGCCTTCCTTTTTTCTCCCTCTTCTGCTTTTTTCTTCCTCTTTCCTACTTCCCTCCTCCGTCTCACTTCCTACTTTGCTCCTTTTTTCTTTTTTTCCCTGTATTTCTCCCTACACCTCTTTTTCCTCCCTTTCTCACCTTGTCTCTCTCTTTCTCACTCATTCTCCTTCCCTTTCCTCATCTCATCCCTCTTTCTTCCTCTTTCTTCGCCCTCTCTCTTCTCTCACTTCCTCTTCTGCTCTCTTTTTTCCCTTCTCTATTGTTCCCTCTCTCAGATATTCTTTCTTTTTCACTGCTTCCTCCCTTCCTGTGAGCGCTTTCATAGTGTTTTTATTATGTCTTCGTTCCTTTCAGTATGTGTGATATAGTAATCTCATGTATCTATACAGGCACCACCATCCCCTTTATAGCAATGGTTAATCCATCAGAGCGATGAAATTTGATTCTGACGGTCATTTGTTTGAAGGGGGCTCGAGGAGGTGGTATTCCGAAGGTAGTGGTGGTGGTGACGGATGGGCAGTCACAGGATGCTGTCTCAGAGCCAGCTCAACAACTTCGCGATGCCCATATCATGGTCTATGCCATCGGCGTAACCAATCTCGTCAATGTTCATCAACTCCACCAGGTTACTTTTGCATTGAGCACTAGCATGAACCTTACTTGTGTAATCTTATTAGTGGAGGTATATAGACTGAACCAAACAAATATACCTCGCTAGAATTAGAGAGGAAAACCGAACGCTATAGAGTGTCGTTGTTCGGCAAAACCGGAACATTCCGCTTCGTCACTAACGATCATGCCGAATCAATTCCAAATATCGTCAATGAGCTTCTTAAGCAATCGAGGAATTGCTATTTCAGATAGCCGGTAATCCGCAACGAGTGCTAACCGTTGAAACGTTTGATCAGCTTGACACATCGCTTGCAGATTCTTTGACGTGGGATATGTGCAAAACCGAATTTCGTGAGTTGAAGTTTTCTCGTTAAATTCATTTGAACAATAAATTCTTTTGATGAGCACTTATATTGACCATTTTATTTCATTCAGCATGAGTCATTTTGACACTGAAGCCAATAATGGGTAATGAGGAGATGAATTCGAGTTACTTTTTAAAAAATAGTCCGTAATTTTAATGAAAAATTGATTCCCATTCAAACAGTTCATATTCGAATTTATATAACGCAAAGTGATGACACTAATATACGTAGTATTAACGTATTGGCCGATGAAACATATGATTTATAGGGCCAGGAACACCGGATATCATATGTGGACCCGATCGCATTGGTGTAAGAGCGTCGACGAAGAAACCTTTCGACGGGTACGTCTTCGTAATGGATCACTTCCATAGAGAGGAATGTCGAGCTGGACCTGAGATGTTTCCCGATCCTCGTAGTATTGGTATCACGGTCGCATTCGCTGACTGCAATGTTCATCGCTATCGATCTGTTGGTTTCGTTTTGCTCTGCACATTCCTTTCAACTACTTTCTCATATATTTGCACTTCAGAGTTAAGAGGAATTGAATGCATCGTCTAGTTGGACACTTTGAGAACGAGGGGTGGGACAGGAGGAGGTTAGGGCGATAAGGTAGGATATGAAGATGAGGTGGAAAAAGGTGGCGAAGTAAGCGTTTGGATGTGTGGATCACCAGCGCTGACATAGGTGCATCTATGCTATAACTTATTTGCAATAATTCAATTTTACTACTGATTAATGATGTTCCTTTTCGGTCAGAAATTGCTGCTGAAAGGCGTCAGAATTTGTGCTATTTTAGTTGCTCCATTTTAATGTATATTCTCAATGAAAAGAGTGAGTAATAACTGAAGAGGATGTATTGTCTATAGATAGCACAGCATCGTCAATGAGAATTCATCTTGACATAAAGGTTGTTTTTTGGTGGAATGTCATAACGTGTGACGTTGGTTGTCATCGAAAATCTTGGTCAGGTTCAAGTATCGACTTTCGATGCGAAATCCACTTCATATCATTCATCCACTCTCCCTCTGCAGAGAATTCTTTTCTTTTCTTTTTTCGATGTATAGAACGCATTTGAATGCGAAATACGTCGGCATAGAAATGAGAGAAAACGATTATTCAAAAGGTGAATTTTTCAGTTGAGCCCTCGAGGCATTTTCGTTGAGATGACTGTCGTCTTTATGTTCCACACAACGTAAGTTTTCCATTTATTTTTCATTTTTCGCTTTTAATAAAATTGATAGAGAAAAATATAATAATGAAAGAAATATTTATATTCGACTAACATTGACAATTATTATAAATTTTAATTAACCCGTATAATTGACTAAATAACTAAATAATCGTAATTGCAAGACGTCACAGCGCTATAGGATAGAGGGTATCCCAACGTTGATACTAAGACAGCGAGGTCATTCATTATATTTGATTGTAAATTGACTCGACAGTATTATTGCAATTCTGAAGGTCATGATAGAGTTTCTTTGAACTCTCTGACAGCATCGATTATTTAGCGCACAACATTGGACAACGATGTGCAACGTTTTGGCCAAAAAAGGCCGAAATATTTGGTCGGTTTTGGCCAAAAAATATTGTGTTACAGCTGAATTACTAATCCGGTTCAAGCGAAGATGATAACAACTTTAGTAGAAAAAGCTATTACCTAGAAGCTGAGCAATCTAGCTGTTTGAATTGTCTCAGCTTATCATATCTCTGTCGCTGCGGATGGTGCGTAGCTCAGAACAAATTCTTTGATCAGACCTCAGTATGCCGTTGAATTATTATTTTTTATCATTCGTTACATCCAAATTCCGTGCTTTTGCACTCTCCTTATCGTAATACAATCAAAGAAAACCCCAACCCTCTTTAGCGCCTTCGATCACTCAGCATCTCTATTTTACTTTGTGAAGATGATGTCCTTGTATTTCCTCAGTTCAGAGAACGAGATGTCTGGATATTTCGAATATTTCGATTTTATTCTCACTGAAAAATGATAAATATGAAGCAACAATCCTTGTTCATATAGTACTTATTAATCACAATTGTTCAAAAATAAATTTTAGGTTTATGACAAAGGTG
Source organism: Toxascaris leonina (assembly GCA_022844705.1). NCBI lineage: Eukaryota > Metazoa > Nematoda > Chromadorea > Rhabditida > Ascarididae > Toxascaris > Toxascaris leonina. The sequence continues at coordinate 19,567 of JAARMF010003130.1, forward strand.
GATCAAATGGTGAAAGTACAATGCTTCTATATGGAGGCCGATAAGACCGTCTCAGTACCTCTCGAAGTCAGGTAAGAGGGGATCGAACTTATTGTGAGTAGATCGGACGAGTGATTTATTGGGAACAAATGCGCATCGATGATTTCGATCCCACTGCAAAATATCATTAAAACTTCGTTGAAGGGATCGACGTCAATGCACTTAAAACTTTTAATTCAGCAGTTCACCTTAATTCCAACCTAATATTAGCATAACAATGTTATAATTATCAATAAATAAATAAAGTTATTATTACTATATAATCATATTCATTATTAATCTTATTTGTGTATCACTATCCCCGTTATACGTGAACCACTTCTGTCATTTAATGGATATCGTTATTAGTGTTATATAGACTTCAGTTTTATCATTATATGGGTAGTGCTGCGACCATTATATGGATATCATTATTACCATTATATTCGTATAGCATTATGATTGTATACATCCACAAAGCATATAACACAGTTGTTAAGATGTGATCTCGGTTTTCTTTGAGCAACTTTTGCCAAATAAACCATTCTAATAAGATACCCATTCCTTAGAAATAATTTTTTGATTTCGCAAATGAAAAAATGAAAGTGAAGTGAAATGACTTCCGCACTAGAGTTGTATCATATCCTCATATCCAAGCTGTATCACATTCGAAACGATATTCCTCTTAGGTGATCTCTAACGCTTACAATAAGGATAAAAGATATGAGAGAAGGAACTAAAATGGGACTCTTCTTGGAGAAGCGGGGGGGGGGGGGGGG
>JAARMF010003131.1:4250-18428 GCA_022844705.1 Toxascaris leonina
ATATATATATATGTTGATGATGTATATATATATTATAAGCCTCAAAGTTAGGTAATTGAACCTATATATATAGCATTAAGATAAGGTTACGGAAGTAATAAGCATATATAAATGATATGCCTACCTACCTCATACAGGTGAGTAAATCATCTCTGCGAAAGATCGGACGAAAAAAAGGAAATGGGAAAAAGATTAAATAAAGCACATCAAAACGTTCAGCGCTGGCCGGATTCGAACCCAAAATTTATAGGTAAGCATAGTAAAAAGAACGGCTAATTGTGGAACACATGGAGCTAGCTTCAACATCCGGACGCCTTAACCAATATTTAGATGAACGTAAATTTTTGCGATCTTTTTTTTTCATCGACAAATAAATTGAATGCGACTTCCAACCTTAATTGGTATATTTGCTGTGTTGAATTCTCGCGGAGGATTGCTCAAATTGCGAACTATATTCAATGTTTTGTGCAATGCAATTGCATAGAAAATTCTCGGAAAGTGTTCGTTGCTTACTCTCGGCTCATCCTAGAATACTCCATTCAGGTTTTGTCCCCCNNCCCCCCCCCCCCCCCCCCCCCCTAAAAAAATTGAAAGAGTTGGACGACGCTTTATTCAGATCGTTCTTAGGAAAGCTTTTTTACGCGGACGGTTCCAGCCGCAATTATGAGCGGGCGACTTCGCATTTTTGATTTGAAACCTTTGTGGCATTATAGAGCGCAATTTGATTTATATTTATGTTCCCAGATCATTAAAGGTTTCTCGGGAATTCCATTCGAGAGTATTTCCCCGTTCAAAAAGTTTGAATGGCGCTCGAGGCTTCATTCTCTGCAGATTGGTAGAAAATCGACGAATCGAATTGATGTGCTGAATTCTTTTGCTTTTCGTGTTGTTTCTATCTGGAACTCTCTATCATATGATGTAGTTATTGCTAATAACTTGTCATGCTTTAAGCAACGCCTCAAGCAATACGATCTATCGACAATATCTACTGGCTATCGGCTATAATTTATTCTCAGAATGTTCATTTTACATACCTACGTGTATGCTGCCCATGACCTTTGCTCTTTGCTCTCATCAACCTCTGCTCATGACCTTTGGTCTTTGCTCTCATCAAGCTCTACGGGGTTTTAAACGCATGATGATATTTAAGCATATATTATGGCTCCCCTCTATAGTTATTCTATTGGACCTGTGATGCCATGCGTTCTTTATTGTAAATAAGGATATTCTTCTAGAATGATTAAGAGAAGTAAACCCTCTGGAAGGAACTCTTCCTCACAGTGACATGAAGATGGATGAACTGATGCTAACACTCGCCGGGGGAGTGAAGGAACTGCTACCACGCATGTCAGGAAGATGGAGGAACTGCTGCTAACACTAAAACGGGAGATTTACGGACACTACCATGATAAATCTTTTTTGTTTCTGCACTCTCCATCAGAGGTCAAATAGCCGCATGATCGCTGACTCGTCGAGTGATGCCACGACTTTAAATCAAACAAGCGGACGAACATGCCGGAAGGATTCCTCTCTCGTCTTCCACTCATTGGGTCGACCAGTTCCATACGACCAGAAATTATTACTATCATTATCATTATCAAATCATTATCACTATCACAATCATCTCCTCGCTCATTCCCGAATCGTTTCGAGGTCAGCGTACACGCAGCGTCTCCTCCATCTTCGTCGATCAAGGATGTCTTCTAAAGGGGACACCGTAGCCGTATCGTACAGGTGTTGAGTAGGCATTGTACCTGATGCGACAGATAAATGCTCCAACTCCGGTCGGCAAATCGCTCCGTCCGACACTGGAGGAGAGAATCGCCGTTAGCCGGATGTCACCGTTGACCTCTATTACCCGTCCGGTGTCGTAAAGAGGAGTCGGAATTTAAGAAAAATAATGTCAATATATCTCAATTAATTCGATTGATGACAAAAATCTTCGTAAGCTTCGCTTTTCTACAATCCGATTAGCGTCGAACACAAAACCAAAATTGGCTTAAAATCTCTGCAAATTTCTTTGATGAAAGTAACAGCTAATAAAAGCATTTGCCGCTTTCAGTACGTATCATATCTATGAAAATTTGCAGTTTTAGCCAGACTGATTTCCGACCCCGAATTATCCGACAGACAGGCAGATATGACCGACAAACAGACGGACAGACAGACAGATGAAAATAAATATCTAGAAACGAATCTCAATAATGGCTCAGATTTGCTACTGCGCGATCTCTTGAAATGGAGCTCCAATTAGACTCTTAGACTCCGTCCTGCCGAACCACTCCGATCAGTACCCTCATTATAACCGAGAGATATGGCGCAAAGTCTTGACCTTTATTTGACATTACAACTTCATCTAAGCGGAAATCGATGCGATATGAAGAGAGATTTATTCGTATTGAATGTTCTTAGTGAAATGCCGAATAATCGTTTGTATTTTATTGCAATATTTTTATTAAATCTCTCAACAAATAGAACAAAAATTATTTCCAACAAACATTCGATATTTATGCTGATGACGGTGTTTTCAATGAATTGAACTTTGGTTGATTTAATTTCCCAAGAAAATCGACCTAATTGCAAAATTCCCTCTAAAGTATTTATGGTCTTTTTTTAAACCGAAATTCACCGATTACAATAAAAATCAATGAATATTATAGAAAAGAAAAACTCGAAAAGGCATTAACACCAAAATTTTCTATTACCTTCAGCAGGTAAATCTGGTTCATATTCAAGCGGATGGATCGAAGCTGAACGAGGTTTTGAGTTGGTGTTTAACACCCTCCAATATGAGACCATTAATGATTTCCTTTCGCCGGCTATACCCTTTCGAATACTACTCCCTTACGTCTATAATTATTTCATGCATGAGATGATCACTTATCATTTATCAGTGTTTCCTTTCCACTTATCATTTATCAATGTTTCCTCTCCACTTATCACCTATCAGTGTTCCCTTCCCACATATCATCCCATTAACAAGGCATCTAAAAAATAAGTGATTACACTTATAAATGGCGAATTTTGCGATTATTTACAATTGGTATCCAACTTTGAAAAAAAAGCAACTGGACTTTACCTATTTCCGGTTTAAAATTGAACCGCAAAAAAAACCTTTGATGCGGCAAAATCTTTTCCACAACGTCATAAAAACCTTAAACATTAAAAGCACAAATATAAAACGTTCAGGTACGCAGGAGCAATTTCGTTCGTTGAGACCAATGAAGAGTGGACGTCGATTTGAGGGAATATAAGAGAGGAAATGAGAGAGAGGGAGGGAAAGAGGGAGAGACAGAGAGATCGGAGCTTAACAAACTTGCTCCACGATTAAAAACTCCGGCTATTTCTCAATAAAATTCGAAACGATCGTTTTCCAAACATTTCCGAGCGACTCCCTTTGGAATATCAATCCTTTTCTTTCAAATTAAATTCCTCTTGAAATTTCTCGACGTACTTTCCATTCAAAGGACATTAAGCTAATTTTCTTCTCTTTTCTCTTCTCTTGACATATTTTGATTTATGTAAAGGATGCTAAACCTCCAACTACTGTCCAACTTTGAAACGTATAATGACTATCCTCTTCGATGATACCCCGGCAATATCCCAATTCCTATAACCTTCTTATTACGCTCATATTCTTCTATGTATCTATAATTCAGTGAAAATTTCACGTCGGAAATATTACAAGATACAAAAGATACAAAGACAGCTGTAGTTTCATCGATTCCCTTATCGATGCAGCTGACAACCACACATGGCTGTTGTGACCAGATTTTCGGAACGCCTGGTGGTCAGCCTTCTGGCGATCCGTTGGGAGACCAGCCGGGAATCGAACCCGGGTCTCTTCGTTTAACAGGCGAAGGCTCTACCACTGACCTACCGACTACCATTGAAAGTATTATAATAATTAATTATCTTCGGCATCAATTTTCGCATATCACATGATAATCCCTTCGTATAGACAGTTCCATACCGCTAAAATTGTAACGCTAAATGAGCTAAACGTTGGATCATAGCTTAACTGCATTTCATTCAGCTTTATCCGTAACTCTTTAATCGTCGATCCATCACCTTATCCCGTCCTCGAGATTGGTAATCTCTACCGAACGGTTAGACGCTTATCAATTCGGCACTTAACAATTACCGAAACAACAAATCGGAGTCCATAAAGGTGGCTTATCACCTCAAATATTTGATCATGCTGATATGATAAGAGACTTCTTGAGTTAAGCAACATCAAGATCACTTCCAATTTGTTTCATCTTAGCTCCACCTCACACCTTTTTGCTTAGATAAAAACCTGCACAGGTATCGAAGAACTATTATTGTTGATGCATTGGCATGCTAACTATGTAAGCTAAACATCTATTCCTAGTGTTTTGATTGTATTATAGCATCACTAAGCAACGACCATGCCTTTCATACCTATTTCGTAGTACTATCGCTTGTAAAACCCAAAAAACACTAATATGGCAAACTTCTTTAACAAATTCCTACACGTATATAAGTGCATTTTTACATAATTCTATAGATGATCCACAAAACATTCAACAAATGATGCTATTCGGTAATAAAATACCGACGCTATCCGGTAATAAAATACCGACGCTATCCGGTAATAAAATACCTCTCATCGGCATTTATTCCACTAATAAAATCTCCATATGTACTCGCCGAGCTGAATTAAAGCCAGTTCGTGGATGATAAGCCTATTCGAGCCTATTAACAAGGAGAAAGCAAGCCATGGAAAAGCAAGCCAATATTCAGGGAAAAAATGAACCTCATCAACAATTTCGTTTCGATGAAAATATTAAAAATAATATATAGTTATATATTTATTCTACACTCAATAAAAATGCCCGACCTCATCTATAGATCATCGACAAGTTTTTATGACTCGTTATTTCCGACCACACCTTGCCATACCACTTTTCTTCAGTGATCCACTGAATTCATTGTACCTATAACTTCCAAATCCCAAAATACAACCAATCCTTGTCCTTATATCCCCCTTCCCCCTTCCTCAAACAAATTCTGCAAACAATTCACAAAAAGAAAACCAAATATCTTTACTAATTTCCTCTACAATACGAACGAAGATAAACACCATGATCCTCTGCAAATATTCTCCATATAGTAGTGATCCAAGAAGTGAATATCCGAGCGTATTTCAGCCTAGAAAAATGAGATGACAACAATGATTCGAAGTCTCCGAAGAGCGCCAACTAGGAGAAGATCGATCGGTATCGGGATATTGAGCAAATCGAGTAGGAGTATCGGTGGAAAAGACGACCACCATCAAATCAGCACCGATTTCATACCGCCGATATAGACGCATCCGAACGCAACTGAAAAACTGTCGGTACTGGAGTGCCTGATTCGGCAAAAGCTTTTTAGGCTTTAAATACACCTCGAGGCTAACATTTAAATGAATAAACAAGGCATCGACCTAAAATGCCCTCCTCCCCGAGTAGCCGGAATAGAAGCCCCCCCCCCCCCCCCCCCTCCCCTGAATATAGCATCACTCAGCTCGTCCCACCAGAAATTGACAATTCCGCCAATAAACCTTTCTGCTTAATTTTCAATTTGAAAAAGCATATTCCCCTGGATATCAAAGATCAGACTTTCCCTGAAAAAGAGGAAAGCAAGCCAATGATTGCAATAACCCCCACGTAGTACATGGATATCAAAGGACACTAAGTCAAGCTCGTTCCTTAACAGCTTAATCACCGTAACAACCCATCGTCGGACTAGAAGAAAGAACTATACATGCAAAATTTGCAAAACTAAAATGGGACAGAGATCGATAAGATACCGTGCAACTCAACTGCTCAACTTGCACAGCCAACGTGATCGTTGAATTGAAGGTTTTGATGCGAAATAAAGGCCAACAATTGCCTATTGTCCAGGGATGACGAAATAAATAAATGAATAAATAAAATAAATAAATAAATAAATACCTGAGACCCTCTCATCTTACAAACGATTAAAACACCAATGCAATCACATTGTCAGCAAGTGCTAACCTTACGAAAAAAAACCCTTCTATGAGAGATCATACCGATCACCCATCCCCCCCATNCTCCCACCAAACTCAGGTCTCACCACTAGGCATGCCATTTCAGGCTGTACGGTGTCCCATATTTAATCTACCATAACACCTCATTACCCACATGATGCTCCAATTTCCTGAATATAATGTGCAAGCAATCTTTTACTAGAATTCAAAAACATCAAGCGATAACTTCCAGAAAATTAAGCCGGAAAAACCAAAAGTATATTCATTTGATTTCCGGTTTGATATTCCGGATGTCCTTTCCACAAACTGACTTCCATGACTTACGAAACCCCGACAATTTCAGGTTTTTTGAACTATTCTCAGTTGCTTTCCCAGATCCTCCATGTCAAGAATTAAAAACAAGCCACTTCATAGAATAAGAGTTTATACGACGATGCAGCAATTGCCCTGAGGCATTATAACTCATCGTTATTCGGCTCAACAAATTCACCTCATTCATCCCAATACATGCTCTCCTATATCGATGCATTCAAATTGAGCAATCAACTACAAAAGTATCTAAATCTCAAAACTCGAAAATAAGCATTTAACAATCGATGGGAATTTCATCGTGTTGACTGATAGTCACAAAAAAAAGAAATCAAAAAACAAAAAAAAAACAGCGAAGAAGAAAATAACCAAAACAAATCGCCCATCGATTTGACCTAGCGATCGGATCAGCTAACACAGAGATAAACTACTGACCTCTTTCAATATTAGCTGCCAATTTACAAGACTAATAGGCTCTTACGAGTGACGATTCGAAATCCCACTCGTATCAACTCCTCTAGGAAATTGTTTCTTCTTTTTTTGGCCACTAAAATAGTCCAAACAAGTTTTTCTTGCCGTTATTACCCAATATTTTCAACTCATCCAAAAATTTTATGAGTGCTCGCTCGAATCACATCCATCCTTTGATAAGGCGATATTTCAGCTTATAGATGAAGCCGATGGATTCTAGGACAGATCTGGACCAATAACGAGGGTTCCGCTAATTCCCATCGCTAAATTCTATGCGAACTGAATTTATTGAGAACCTCCGAGAAAATTCATTCCCGATGAACGCTGTATAATTTCCGCAGCTCCAAATTAGAGTTGGAGTTGGTGTTCGAGTTCGAATTCTTGCTCTCATTTATCCATTGTTAGTGTCTTCTCTTTCCCCAACTAGGTCCCTAATAATAGTAGCGATAACCTCGGCACTTCCACTCTCAAGAAAAAAAGGAAATCGAAAAATGAGAAGAAAAAAATGAAAAGAAATAAGGCGTCACATACCTAGTTCAATAGCACAACCAAATAATATGAATGCTGTTAGATCGGCTTTTGCTTTCATTGCGGCTTCTTTCTTCAGCTGTTCCATCGATGCGGCATCTCGACCAATTCCACCCGGAAATATCATCACCTAACTGAAATCCACCGGCTCAATACTTTAAGCCTGAGCTCAAACTTCGAGATCGAAGTCCCACTTCCCGGTGGAGATCGAACGACTGACTAAACGATGATGCGTGATGTTATGAGATCGTTTGAGCTTTTGCAATCGAGATGAGGCTCGAGTTCTCATTACGATCGAAACCGGATTCCAACCACGGTCATACGGAGGGAGGTCAAACTCTTTCTATATTTGGCGACGACCTTTGACCTCCCGGCCTGTTACCAGCCCTGGATTGGTCGAACGCTTAACCGCTCTCAAACAAGATTTCAAAAAAAAAAAATTAAAACCTGGCGCAAAATATCACTTAGCGCTACTCGAAATATCTCAACTTATTTCCACAGTGATCATCGCAATATGAGTGTAACACTAGTCAGTGTGTAGCTAAGTGACATTTGCGCCAAAATAAGCACTACATTTGGCAGCAATCTCTGCAGTTGTGGCGGAAAAAGAAACATTGCACAAATCACATCACCTCTCAAAATCAACTGATAAACGATAAAATAATACACCACAGTTATAAAGCATTCCTAAGAGTTATAGAAGACCGACCGCCTCCATAAATGCCAACACAACCGTTTAAAAAAATAAACAAACCGGTCAAGAAAGATTTAAAACCGCACTGACAAAAGTTCCTCTCTCATCGGAAAATCGCTTCAAGACCAATCGCAAATCTTACAGCACTACAGCAAATCGATCGCACTTTTTATCTTTTTACATTGTTGAATCAGTTTATAATATTGGAAATAACGCACGAGAAGGTTTGTGCAACACAAAGGCCATCCAGGTAACATTTATTAAAATCCAGGTGAGTTCATGTAGCATCGACAACACGCAAGCGTATCTCATTATTGATGGAAATTTGCATCGTCTGCAACATTGAAATACCTGTCCGCTACTATGGCAACCATCATAGTTGTCACCAAGGTAGCTAACTAGCTGTCACCAAGGTAGCTAGCTAACTGCAGTTGGTCATGTTGAAGTTCGTTCGAGCACCTCGTTCGAATAGTGCTTCTGCATGTAGCACCTCAGATGCAAACACCTCTCGACCAACCCAACAACAGGTTCATTTTTGCACACCTAATCGTTTAGAGGATTGTTGTGTAATCGAGGTAAAACTTGAATATTAAGAATACCATGAAAAGTTCAAAGGTCAACGACTCATTGGTGTTGTTATGAAATTAGCGTTAAGCTCAATGGAATGTTTTTCGGATGTGTAGTACAGTTTTGAAAAAGTTTCCAATCTTAGCTATTCCCACCCCCCTCCCTGGGACTGAAACGGTAATTGTAGACTATGGGGGGCAGGGTGGGGGGAGGGGGGGGAGGGGGTGCAATCGCAGGAGCTCTTGCCACGAGAATCTCTTCTCTAGAGCTATTCTCGACCTCGAAAAAATTATCGCATTTAATTTCAGGAAATAAAACATGACACGGTGGACGTTGGTTTCCGCTCGAATAAACCATGTTATCCGAGTCGTGAGGAATACGAAACATTTATTAAACTGGTATGCGTGCATATTGCATTTGCAATTTCTAGATTATCTCATATGATTATCGGAGTCGATAGCAATGACTCCGCCCGATGACTCCGCTCTCGACGAACAACTCCGAGATGAATCACCACCTACGGAATCTTTGTATGCTGGAGAGAAAATTGATGACTAAAAATATGTCTGCCTTCACTCGGAAAGTGATTAGAAGTAAATAAACGAAATTCCTCAGCCCATTGTTTATGTTTTCACCTCATGAAATGAGTATCAAAATATTTCGCTACCGGAAGTAGAATTTACCTGGATCGTTTGTGCATCATTCAAATGGATGTGTGATCGCCGAGTGCGTTATTCATTCATATATTTGTTTATTATATTTATATTTATATTCATTTATTTATTTATTCATTTATTTACTTAACTATTTATTTATCTTCCTATTTATTTCCTTACCTATTTATTTGTTTATTTGTTTATTCATTCGTTTTTGTATTTATTTATTTATTTATTTGTTCATCTATTTATTTACTTATTTATTTATTTATTTCACTTGGAGGAATTTAATAACAATCATGATGGTTCTGCTTGTATTGTAAAAAGACTACCACTTATATTACTTTATCAATAGTTGCCATCGGAAATGTGTGCTGAATTTCAGCTTACCACCGAGAATCAGCTACTTCTCGAGGAACGATTGCTGAGGCAACAACGACGTCGACGATGCATCGATGACTTATATAGGCAACAATTATTCAGCGAGCAAATACTCAAAAATCATCGAATTCATCCTCACAATTCAATCTCCGAGCAAATTCAACAGAGCTCTCCATCGTATCGGGTCTGATCATTGCTGTCATTGTTGAGATGGCACTTATTTCATCTCTATATCCACCTTTATTTGATCAATCAATACAATTGTTTATTTATTTACTTACTTATTTATTCACTTATTATGCAAATCAATACATTATTTATTATGCAAAACAAATGCCCCACGTCGGATCATTCGGGTCAGGTGATCCAGACAACGGAATCCAGACACATGCTAATCCACCGATATACCATCCACTAGCTATAAACGCATAAAAAATTGTGGAAAATATTGTCACCGAATTGTCACCAAAATAAGGATAGCATGCTAATTGTCAATATCTAAGACTCTAAAGTCAAGATATAAAATAACTTTCTAGGCTTCATCGTTTCTTGCTTGCTCGAATGAAAAAAACTATCACCTGTGGAGCTTTTCTTCCTGTTTTTTTTTTCAGGATCTGATAGGAAGGTATTGTTGTCTGTATCAGAAGATAAATAATAATTAAATATTTTGTATTTATTATCGTCGCAAATTATCGATCATTGATGGAATACTTGAAAATGAGATCATCTGTACAGTAATAAATAATTTCCATCAGATAATAATAAATAAGCAATAATAATAATAATAATAATAAATTGATGATAATTTCCGGAATAAGTTCCGGAAATGACTTTCGTACATTTCCGGAAATAAGCAATAAATAATTTCCGGAAATGGTTGATGATGACTTGAATCGAATTCGACTAATAAAGACTCGTCTTCTTCATAATCGCACAAAAATCCGCTTCCGACACATGACCACTATGGCATGAATCTGCTTCATTGATCATCTCCTAGAATGCAAAAAAATATATATATAATTTCCAATCAATTCTATTCATTATATTTAAATGTGGGATTTGTCGGAAAGCTTTTTACGACTATGCAGACATCAGACATTCCGACATTTTGGAAGACTGCCAAATATAGTTCAATCTGTTCCAGAAAAGATCAAAGATCACTCCTAACAAGGATAGAAATAATAGAGACAAGGTGGAGCGATTTTCTGAAAAAAAAAAAGAAACAAAAACAAAAACAACTACAGGTAGCATTAAGTGATGTGGCAAGTACCAGTCAATGCAAATTAAAATATGCAGAAAATCGCGGGTGGGCAATACTTCTAAAGGTAGGATTTCGACAGGTAGTGTCCAGCAAAAGGTAGCTCGACAGGTAATGTCCAGCAAAAGGTAGCCCGACAGGTAATGTCCAGCAAAAGGCAACTCGACAGGTAATGTCCAGCAAGACGTAACCCGACAGGTAATGTCCAGCAAAAGGTAACCCGACAGGTAATGTCCAGCAAAAGGCAATAAGACAGATAATCTCAAAAGTTCTTCGATGCAAACACCACATCTGTTGTAACAATATATACCTCTTGTAGTAATATATACCCGTTGTAATAATATAAGATACTAACCAAAAGCTGTTCATCATCGACGCTTTCTGAGAGCTCATCCGCAACCTTGCGAAGATCATCAACAGAAATGAAACCTTTTGAATCGCTATCGAAGAGTTGAAAAGCGGCACGCATCTCACTAATACCGTTGCGTTCATCCATTTTATCGGCCAACAATTCGGCCAATTCGTCTATGCCAACACAATCTGAGGGTGGACAATTGCGCCATTTCCGCTTTCTCACATCAATGAATTATTTCATCACTATTAATGGGGACGGTTCCGGATAATCATAGCTTCCGGAAAGTCCGGAAAGTCAATACCACATTCCTCATCAACTTCAAAAAAAACCTAGTGATTTCCACTCAGATTTCTCTTTTCGCTACACATGATAGCACTTCAAAAGTCATTCGGAACAAATCCAAAATGTTCTTCTTCCATGCAACTTATATCTTAGAGGCCATGCTAAATTTGTTCGATGCGAAAACCTCAACCTCAAGTCCTAGACGAGTTTTTTCCTCCTCAGTCAAAGGTCAAGATCCCAACTTCGCGGCTCCATCCAAATGTTTTTTCAATGAAGCGTAAAAATCATATTCCTCAACTACTTCCATCAAATAGAACATCTTAGGTAATATATAAGATTGTCAAACCTGGTTGAGCGCTTCTCAACGTTTTATTCTCCATTATTTTCGCTGTTAACGTTCGGATCTCATCACTGCGTGGTTCGAAACCAACAGCACGCATCACCACCTATAAATATACAACTTTTGAGATATTCTACGAAAGTATGCCCCCCTCCCCATCCTTAAAAAGATGGATGGACGAAATTAAAATTAATTTCAGGTTATTTATTCTTTGCTCGGGTGTTCAATCATTGAAATCCTCCCAATGTGTTAACATTAACAAACAATTGTTGAGTGGAAGAAGGATGCAGTCTTACAGCGACATTTTTGCTATCATTTGAAGTTGCAATTGTCGAAAAGATGATGGCGGCGTGGAGGAGGAGGGGTAGGGGAGGGGGCTAGAAGGGGAGAGGAGGTGGGAGGACGGGGGTTGGGGGGGGAGAGGATCGGCAGGAGAGTCAAAATCAAAATCTTTGCATTGAGCGAAGTGTGCGTATCACACTGAATTATTTTCGATGAAAAGCATGCTTCTCCCAGTTAGTAGCAATATTTCAGGTCATTGACCCAGTGATCTACATAATTACCCCTACTGAAAACGCAAATGTGGTCAAAATATCATCGGCAATTTCTTCGCGAGAATGATCCGTTATAAAAGATGAAACAGTAAACGCATGGGATATATATGGCCAATAATGGCCAATAATGGCCAATAGCAAAGGGCAATAATATATCGTATTCTTTAGGTGGAAAAGCCCACTTACCTTTAGATTTCTGATAGGTACATATCCAGCGCTATTAAAATCACATAAAGCAAAAGCCTCTTCGAGTTCTTGTCTCGAGAATTTATTCAGAGTATTCTTCGAGATAGTTGCTGTGAGTGGACTTCTTAGTGCCATAGCAGCTATCAAATAGCAGTTCGCTTAGGTGAGATCTTCAGAAGTAACTGAAATCAAATTCTCTTCTGATTCTCTATGGTCATCTAGGGACGTTTTCCGTTAACAGACCAATAAGAATCACAATAAACAACAATGAGCTCCTAAATGACTCCGATTAGACACTCCGAATGAAGCTTCCAACGGCTCTGGTGATACAGTGCGAATGAAATTGTATGCTAGATATATGAGATTAAGTGGAGCAAAAGCTGCTCGATCGAGACTATTAGAGGCCTAAACTCGGTCCTTCTACAATAGGTTTCTGAATTTATATGCATTGTTGAAAAAAAAAGAAAAAAATACCCTCATTCAAAAGAGATACTCTGCTTTAATTCATAGTGAGATTGTCCTCTAACGTTGAAGCCATTTGCGCCATTTCGTTTGCCATTTGCGCCAAAGTCATTTAACCAATCCTCTCATTTAACCGACTTTTCATGCGCTTATTTGACTTCCCATCGAAACGAAAAGGCGCATTATGAAAGCGAACGTTAAGCTGCTTCCGCTTACATATGTAAGCTTATATGTTTGCTCATATGTCCGATAATTTCACAGCTTGGGAAATATCATAGCTAAAAGCGTGAGGTTTTTTCCGGTATAAGATTTTTTCCGGTTTATACCGCATGATAGCCACCAATGCTTATATCCACTTAACAATCTTGGTGAAGTTTATACAAAACACCAGAGATACAAAAACAGCTGTTGTTTCATCGATTCCCGTATCGATGCAGCTGACAGCCACACACGGCTGTTGTGAGCAGATTTTCGGAACGCCCGGTGGTCAGCCTTCTGGCGATTCGTTGGGAGATGAGCCGGGAATCGGACCCGGGTCTTTTTGCTTAACAAGCGAACGCTCTACCACAACCAATGCATTAAAATCGCCCATGCAAATATATCACCATTTTTTGAGAATTCTTCTGAAGTGGATAGTCGGATAAGCAGAAGTACAAAAGCGCATATCGTGCCAATTCTCCTGGCGCGCTTTCCGACTTACTGACAGCATCAATAATGCCTACGTAACACTCATATAAGGAGGGGTGAGAGCATTCTGATATGCTAAGCAAAAAATACACATATATCAACCCTTCTCCCAACCTTCTCCCCTCGCCCCCCCCCCCCTATAATTTTAAATATAACCGCATGAGGAATGCAGATAATAACAACTGAAGTAAGAAAAAAAGGAGGAGAAATGAAATAAAACTGCACCACTCCGAGGCGAGCCTTTAATCCCCGCTCCAAATTCCCCTTTCCCCTCCCCCCTCGCCCTCCTCCCCCCCGCGTCATCAAAAAATATGCTAGTTACATATTGCTATCTTCCGGACGGCTTAGGAAATTATTCGCGATGATGGCGTGCCGGAATTTTTCCGGAGTTGTCAACACTTAAAGATAAACGAGCGATTTTTAAAAATT